>AMCV02000002.1:1625400-1635520 GCA_000350065.2 Colletotrichum orbiculare MAFF 240422
ACCTTTAAAATACTTAAAAGGCATTATTACTAATACTAAATATATAGTATAACTTTTTCATACTTTTACTTTACTATCTATAGTAATATCAATTTTAACTTCAAAATTATTATTAATATCATCTATATTAATAGCTACCTTATACTCCATATTATTAACACTATAATAATATTTAATACTACTTGATTTTTACCAAACATCTTAGCAAAAACAATATAAAAAACCTTTAAAACATATTAAATCAATATATACTAAAACCTTCTTAATTTTATTATAATTAATATAAATATAATATTTTAATCTAAAGATTTTAGATTAAAAATAAAAATAATAAGATTAATAGTTTGTATTATTCTAATTAAAATATATAATAATATTAGTAAAATTAAATAATACTATATATTCCTCTACTATATATATAATATCTACTATAATAAGATACTTACTACTACTTGAGAAATATCTCTTTAAATAGTATATAAAATAATTAATAATACTACTAAGCCTAACAACCTTATACTTACTCTACTTATTTTTAAAATATACTCTTATTTTATAAAAAATTTAGTTCTCTCTCTAGATATCATTACCTAGGCTTATATTATATATAAAACTACTAAAGAAATCTATTATAAATATACTAAATATACTATTAATACTACTTTAGTAATATATAATAACTTAGATACTTTATATATTATAACCTTTCTACTTTAATCCTTAGTATATATATAGTAAGAAAAAAACAGCTAATAAAACTTATACTACCTCCTTATTATATATAGCAAGATATATATTCTCAAACTCCCTTATAACTTTTAAGAATTTTAATTTATAGTTATAAAACTATATTTTAAGAATAATAATTAAAAGATCTTTTTAAACTATATTTATAAAATACTAATACTTTTTAAAGTATTAATACTTAAAAATACTTATAAAATACTTATAAGAACTAATACTACTATAATAAGAAACTTAATATAGTATAGAAATATATATTCTTATAATAATACTTTAATTTTATCTATAGTTATCTCTATAGAGCTTTAGAATACTTAACAAATATTATAAAACACTATTATTATAAATAATAGTAG
Source organism: Colletotrichum orbiculare MAFF 240422 (assembly GCA_000350065.2). Classification (NCBI taxonomy): domain Eukaryota; kingdom Fungi; phylum Ascomycota; class Sordariomycetes; order Glomerellales; family Glomerellaceae; genus Colletotrichum; species Colletotrichum orbiculare. Next base: position 1,626,501 of record AMCV02000002.1, read on the forward strand.
TACTACTATTATTAAGGATAATAATCCCCCCCCTATTTAAATAGTTAGCAATCTACTACCCTAGCTTTAAGTATTTTAAATTAAACTAATTTTAAATTTTATAACTTATAGGGGTAACTTACCTTCTTAAGATTTTAATAAAAAACCTTATTTTATAATATATTTTATAACTAAAAAATAATTTAATATAGTATTAATATTTAACTTCTATAAAAAAAGTATTATTATAATACTTAGACTACTATTTAAAGAATTAATTAAAAAAGAAGTTAAAAACATTATTACTAATAGTATTATTAAGATTATCTAGTATAATCCTACCCTTTATAAAAATTATAAATATTTCAAATTCCATATCATTAACAAAGTTAAAAATAAAGATACTAATAAAATATATAAGAAATTAAAACTTATAATCTAAGGCTTTAGAGATAATAATAAATTTAAAATATTAATATAATTGCTAATAATTTAATAAAGTAGCTAGTAGTTAATTTTAGCTATAGCCCTAGCTTTCTTCTAGTATATTAGTATAATAATATAGCTCTATAATATAATATAAGCTTATATTTAAACTAAAATAGAGCTTATAAAATATATTATAACTAAACTACTTTTATATCTTAAAGATTAATACCCCCCTAGCTTTATTATAATTATTATTAAACTATTATATAGCCTTATTAAAACTAGTACTTACTAGTAGGTAATATATTCTAAATACTATAAGGAGTAGTTATAAATAAAAATATTGATATATAACCTATACTTCTTTATCTTATACTTTAAAAATAATACTTTTAGCTTTATAAATATATAAACTAATAATACTTTTAGCTTTTTAGATACTACTTTTTTATATTATAAAGATAAAGAGCTCTAAAAAGCCTTATTTGAAGCTAAACCTAAAATAGTCCTCTTAAAAGTAGTACTACTAGTATTTAATAGAAATATCTTATTACTTAATAGTAATACCTTCTACCTATATTAAAAATACTAAGGGTAAAAACTCGCCCTTATTAATACGTATGTAATACCTAAAGTACTTAAGAAGGTATATATTAAATAATATATATATAAAGTATACTTTACCTTAATATACTAACCTAAAGTATTATTTAACTTCTCCTATATAATATAAAAATAATAATTTTTAGGTAATAATATTACTACGCTTAATAAATACTTTAAGTAGTAAATTAAGTATCTTGACTATAGTTTTAACTTTATACTACTTAACTTCTCTAAGGCGTACTTTTACGTTTTTATTAATAGTTCTTTTACTAATAATACTAACTTCTTATCTTAACTAGGATTTATAATAATCCTAAGCTAAGAAATTACTACTAATAATAACTAGTTCGACCTCTATAGTAATTTTATATATTATTCTTCTATAAAAAATAAAAGAGTTATTAGGAATATACTTACTTTAGAGATCTATATTATAATAATTAGTATAGACTTTGCTTATACTATAGCTATATTACTTAAGAAAATCCTCTAGTATTAAAAACTCCCTTAAATCTTAATTATTATATATACTAACTTATACTTATTCTATAAATACTTTATAAAACTTAGTACTACTAAAGAAAAATACCTTATAATTAATATTATAATATTAAGGTAGTTATATAAACGCTATAAATTCCACAAAATATAGTAAATTAATAGAAACAACAATACTATTAATACTTTTATAAAAAATATATTAAATTATACCCTTAAGAAATTTATTAATTTAAACTATATAACTATTTAAATAGAAAGATAAGTAATTTAAATAGAATAAATAAATAGGTATTTAAATATTATTGAGGTAAAAAGGGGTAGATTACTAAGAATACTATTTTTTATATAAATAGATAAATACTAAGGTATATAGTAAAAAGAAAAAGTTGTTAGTATTAGTTATACTATACTATAAGATATATAGTAACTATATATATTACTATATATATAGTAATATACTTTCTATATCTTACTAGTAATAAGTACTAGGTACTTAGTATTAGCTATAGCTAATTGTATAGTAATTAGTAAGTAATTACTATACTATAGATCTAGAGCTTTATATAGTACCTTATACTATATAATATAAGAATAATAATAATAAATAATTAGAATACTACTTTATATCTATATAGTAAGATTATATATAGTATATATTACCCTCTAGATAAATTAATACTAATTAGTAATTGACCTTTCTATTATATTACTATACTATAAATTAATAAAACTTATTATAATAGAAGAAGTAATTATAAAAACCTTATATCTAAAGTCTATATAAGATAAAGAATTATAAGATTTATTATTTAGATATTTTAAACCCTCCTTATTTTAAGATTTTACTAAGAGCTTCTAAATTATATACTAATTTTATATAGATAGCTATTATTATAATACTAATAATTATACTTAATTTAGTTCTAAAATAAAACACTCCCTAATAACTATTATTAGGAAACTAATAACTATACTTAGTTTTTACTTATAGGAATATGTTTAGTAAATATAATAACCTTCTTTAAACTATTACTAGAATTTTAATACTAGAGATTTATAGTATCTCTAGCTTTAAACCCTTAAGAGACTTATATAACCTCTTAAAAACTCTTCTAATAACCCCCTACTTCTATAATAATATCTAAATTAACTCCTATAGGCGAAATACTTACCCTAAGTACCCTTATACTTATAATAATAATACCCTTAGGTATCTCTATCCCTATAAAACTCTACTAATACCTTAATCTAATACTTTTTAATTAAATCCTTATTCTTAACTATAAGAATATTATAGATAAAAACTCTATAAAAATCTCTACTTATATAGTATATTAAATAGTTCTTTATATATATATAAAACTCTATAGCTTAGAATTCTTTTAGATATTTAAAAGTAACTTTAAAGATTAACTCCTAACAACTTAATAATTTACTAATATCTTTATAATATACTATTTTAGAGACTACCTTATAGTATATAATATTAAAATTAATATAAATAGTAATTAAATCTTTATAACATTATACTAACTATCTTAATAATAAGAATTTACCCTATAGATTTATAAAGAGCTTTAAGAAGTTCTAAAATACTATATAAGCCTTAGGAATAACTTTAAAAAATATCTTAAATAAGTTAATAATTTTATATTAGAAGAGTTAGACTTTATTCTACCCTTTTATAATATCTAACCTAAAGTTAAATATATAATACTAGTAATATCCTTATAATAAGAAGTTAAAAAGAGATATCTATAACTAACTTAAGTAGTTTATATATATATAGTATAAAATAAGAAACCTTTATTATAATAGTTAACCTTACTAATCCTATATTCAACCATCTCAAAACCTCCCTAATACTAAAAAGGATACTATAAATATATTTTATACCTTACTTCTACTACTCCTTTTAATAATATTTCAACTAAGTATACTATAGACCTTATAAAACTATATAATAAAAATATAAAATATAGTAGAAGCCTATATAATATATTTAAGATAAAGATCTATATCTTTCGTAATTAGTACTTTAAGCTTAGTATTTTATATTATATATAGGCTAGTATATTTTTAATTATACTAAAAGATCAAACTCTTAAGTATTACTTTAAATATTTAAGTAACCCTAGTTTTAACCTATAATTTAAATAGATAACTCGCTATATTAAAAACTACTTTAAAAATAATAAATATTAATAACTATACTTCTCTAATTAATAAAATACTATATTTTAAAGTATTATAGTTAAGAATCCTGAGAAGAATAAAAAGGAAGTTTTTAAAGCCTTTATATTCAAACTTACTTATATTTAGAAAACCTTCTTATTAAACTTCTATATAGATATAGTATTCTACCTCTAGCTTATAAATATATATTATAGTATATTTAAATACTAATTAGTTTTTTTTAGCTTTATAGTAACCTCCTAGAGTTTTTATAACTAGTTAAGATTAACTATAAGTAATATTATATTATTCTAAAAGTTGTAATATATTCAGAATAATAGAAATAATAACTAGAAATAAGTTAATAATTAATTTTAAGTTAACTATATATATAACTCCTTTTAAGAATACCTTTAAAAAGCCGTATTATATAGTACTTAATACCTTATATATATAACCTTATAAAGCTTATAACTACTTATTCTAAATAGTACTTATCTTTTTTATCTAGTTATATATAGCTATTTAAATAAGAAGTACTATATATATAGTAAAATAGGTTACTAGTCTACAAAATATATCCTTAAAGAGAAGTATACTTTATTTAACTAATATAAGTTAAATATTAACCCTAAAGTATACTTTATAATAGTATACTAAGCTTTCCTTATAGAATACAAAAATATTAATAGCTTAGATAATAACTTTAAAACCCCCCTTTAAAATTATAAACCTAATAATACTATTATATAATACTAAATATAATATAACTTTAAAAATAAGACTACTACTTCCCCTAAATAGTTTTTAATATCATTTTTTAGTAAGAATCCTATTACTCTTAATAGAGGTAAAATCATAAGAATCCTCTAAGACTAAATAATACTTTATACTCTTACTTAAAATAGTACTTCTAATAACAAAATTAATAAGAAGAATAGTATTATAACCCTTATATTTATATTTATACTTAAAAGTTATTACTTAAATACTATTTTTTAAAGTATTTTACCTAACTTAAGTATAGCTAGCTTCTTAACTACTAAGTACTCCTAGTTTACTATATTTAAATAGACTATTAACCTTTTTATAACTCTTATGTTTCTATAAGGTAAACTAATAATAATATATTTTAGTAAAACCTCTCTAATTACTATATTTAGAATAATTAATATTTTTATACTCCTAGGTACTATTATATTTTATATAATACTATATAATACTTCTTTCTTACTCTACTTTATAAATATAAATTGACTTAATATTATATTTAATAATATATATAACCAGCTCTATTAAAATAAAAAAGTTATCTTAATTATTTAAAAATAGGGGTATCTATAGCTACTTTTTAATAAAAAGAGAATAATTACCTCTATATACTTTATAGAGATAGAGATATAGAAATTTTACTACTATTTTAAATATCTAGCTATTATATATTTCTATAATATCCTTAATAAAATAAAATATCTAGTTAAATATTATATTTTTAAAACACTTAAGAAATATTATTATTAATACTAAATATATAGCATAATTCTTTTATATTTTTACTTTACTATTTATAGTAATATTAATTTTAATTCTAAAATTATTATTAATATTATCTATATTAATAGCTACTTTATACTCTATATTATTAATATTATAATAATATTTAATACTACTTAATTTTTACTAAACATCTTAATAAAAGCAATATAGGAAGTTTTTAAAATATACTAAATTGATATATACTAAAGCTTTCCTAATTTTATTATAACTAATATAAATATAATATTTCAATCTAAAGATTTCAGATTAAAAGAAAAAATAATAAGATTAATAATCTATATTATTCTAATTAAAATATATAATAATATTAATAAAATTAAGTAATACTATATATTTTTCTACTATATATATAATATCTATTATAATAAGATACTTATTACTACTTGAAAAGTATTTCTTTAAGTAGTATATAAAGTAATTAATAATATTACTAGGCTTAATAGTTTTATACTTATTCTACTTATTTTTAGAATATACTCTTATTTTATAGAAGATTTAGCTCCCTCTTTAGATATTATTACCTAAACCTATATTATATATAAAACTACTAAAGAAATCTACTATAAATATACTAAGTATACTATTAATACTACTTTAATAATATATAATAACTTAAATACCTTATATATTATAACTTTTCTACTCTAATCCTTAGTATATATATAGTAAGAGAAAAATAGTTAGTAAAACTTATACTACTTCTTTACTATATATAACAAGATATATATTTTTAAACTTCTTTATAATTCTTAAGAATTTTAATTTATAATTATAAAACTATATTTTAAAAATAATAATTAAGAAATCTCTTTAAACTATATTTATAAAATACTAATATTTTTTAAAATAGTAATATTTAAAAATACCTATAAGATACCTATAAGAATTAATATTATTATAATAAGAAACTTAATATAATATAGAAATATATATTCTTATAGTAATATTTTAATTTTATCTATAGTTATCCTTATAGAACTTTAGAATACTTAATAAATACTATAAAATACTATTATTATAAATAATAGTAATACTACTACTATTAAAAATAACAATCCTCTCCCTATTTAAATAGTTAGTAATCTATTATTCTAATTTTAAATACTTTAAATCAAACTAACTTTAAATCTTATAATTTATAGGAGTAACTTACTTTCTTAAGATTTTAGTAAAGAATCTTATTTTATAATATACTTTATAGCTAAAGAACAGTCCGACATAATACTAATATTTAACTTCTATAAAAAAAGTATTATTATAATATTTAGACTACTATTTAAAAAGTTAATTAAAAGAAAAGTCAAAAATATTATTACTAATAGTATTATTAAAATTATCTAATATAACCCTACTTTCTATAAAAATTACAAATACTTTAAATCCTATATTATTAATAAAATTAAAAATAAAAATACTAATAAAATATATAAAAAGTCAAGACTTATAATTTAAAACTTGAGAAATAACAGCAAGTTTAAAATATTAATATAATTACTAATAATCCAATAAAGCAGCTAGTAGTTAATTTTAATTATAACCCTAGCTTTCTTCTAGTATATTAATATAATAATATAGCTTTATAATATAATATAAGTTTATACTTAAGCTAAAATAAAGCTTATAAGGTATATTATAGTTAAATTACCTTTATACCTTAAGGATTAATACCCCCCTGGTTTTATTATAATTATTATTAAACTACTATATAATTTCGCTAAAGCTAATACTTACTAATAAGTAATATATTCTAAATATTATAAAGAGTAATTATAAATAGAGATATTAATATATAACTTATACTTTTTTATCTTATACCTTAAAAATAATACCTTTAGCTTTATAAGTATATAAATTAATAATACTTTTAGCTTCTTAGATACTACTTTCTCATATTATAAAAATAAGGAGCTCTAAAAAGCTTTATTTAAAGCTAAACCTAAAATAATCCTCTTAAAAATAGTACTATTAGTATTTAATAGAAGTATTTTATTATTTAATAGTAATACTTTCTACTTATATTAAAAGTATTAAGAATAAAAACTCACCCTTATTAATATATATATAATACTTAAAGTACTTAAGAAGATATATATTAAATAATATATATATAGGGTATACCTTACTTTAATATATTAGTTTGAAATATTATTTAACCTCTCCTATATAGTATAAAAATAATAATCCTTAGGTAATAATACTACTATATTTAATAAATATTTTAAGTAATAAATTAAGTATCTTAATTATAATCTTAACTTTATACTATTTAACTTCTCTAAAATATATTTTTATATTTTTATTAATAGTTCTTTTACTAATAATACTAATTTTTTATCTTAATTAAAATTTTTAATAATCTTAAGCTAAAAAATTACTACTAATAATAACTAGTTTAATTTTTATAATAACTTTATATATTATTTTTCTATAAAAAATAAAAGAATTACTAGGAGTATACTTATTTTAGAAATTTACGCTATAATAACTAGTATAGATTTCGCCTATACTATAGTTATATTACTTAAAAAAATCTTCTAGTATTAAAAACTCTTTTAGATCCTAACTATTATATATACTAATTTATACTTACTTTATAAGTATTTTATAAAATTTAGTACTACTAAAGAAAAATACTTTATAATTAATATTATAGTATTAAAATAGTTATATAAATATTATAAATTCTATGAAGTATAATAGATTAATAGAGATAATAATATTACTAATATTTTTATAAAAAGTATATTAAACTATATTTTTAAGAGATTTATTAATTCGAATTATATAACTATTTAAATAGAAGGATAGGTAATTTAAGTAGAATAAATAAATAGGTATTTAAATATTATTAAAATAAAAAAGGGGTAGATTACTAAAAGTACTATTTTTTATATAAATAGATAGGTATTAAGGTATGCGGTAAAAAGAAAAAGTTGCTAGTATTAGTTATATTATACTGTAGGGTATATAGTAACTATATATATTACTATATATATAGTAGTATACTTTCTGTATCTTACTAGTAATAGGTATTAGGTACCTAGTACTAGCTATAGCTAATTGTATAGTAATTAGTAAGTAATTACTATACTATAGATCTAGAGCTTTATATAACGCCTCATACTATATAATATAGGAATAATAATAATAAATAACTAGAATACTACTTTATACTTATATAGTAAGATCACATATAGTATGTATTACCCTCTAGATAAACTAATAAATAGATTTATATAACTATAGAGATACCTAAAAAACTTCTAGTATTTCATAATATTCCTAATTAGAAAGTATTTAAATAGTATTATTAATATCTACTTCTTCTTTATTAAAATCATTAATAAGCTAGTAGTAGTTAATTTATTATATATAAGAAATTACCCTAAAGCTATCTTTAAAAATAAGTTATTAGAAGGTAAGTAAGTTAGACTATAAAAATTAGTATAAAATAACTTTAAAGAAAATATTATAACCTATATAAGTATTATTAAGCTACTAGTACGGATTAATATTATTATAGCTAAAGACTTCTCTTTTATAACTACTCTAAAAGTAGTAGAAGAAATCATAATAATATAATAAACCCTACTATAGTATAAATTACTTAATACAAATAAATAAACTATATTTTTAAAAAAAACTTTTTAATAACCCTATATTAACCTATTAATTACTTAAAAGCCTTATTAGAAATTATTAGTATAAGAAAGTTAAGTAGTAAGTAGTTTTATATATCGTAATATATATAGTATAGCTATATACCAAATTTT
>AMCV02000002.1:1635574-1654351 GCA_000350065.2 Colletotrichum orbiculare MAFF 240422
AAATATATAGAAGTTAGATAATTAATAGAAAAAATATAATTTTAACTTATAGTATAAGCTTTCTATAAGTAATATTAATTGAATACTATAATTTTAAAAGTTATTAATCTTATAAATAATAAACTACTATAATATAAAGATGTGAATTATCCTAAAATACCTAAGGATATCTAAAAAGTTAGTAGTAGCCTAAGTACTAGAAGATAAAATATACCTAACTAATCTAAAAATTAGTTTTTAAGTAACTTCTATATCTTTTTATAAACCTTAGGAGTAGGTATATAATAATATACTTTCTAGGCCTTTACAATACTATTAGTATTATATATATATTATTTTTTATTTAAAATAACAAAACCCCCTCTCTTAATTTTATTAACTAATTAGTACGCTATCTCCCTTATTTCTACTTCTTCTACCTCTTCTACTTCTTTATATAACTTACTATTAAAATTATTATCAATATCTCATACTATAGTAACTTCATCTCCCTCAGCTACTTAAATACTAATCTATTTTTTCTTTATATTTAAAATAATATTTTTAAAAATATACTATAAATAAAATTATTACTATATATAAAGAAAGACTTTATATACTACTAACTTAAAACTAGTATTATAATTCATAATTATTATATATAGATATAGAAGAAAGTTAATATAGAAGAAATTACTTAATTATAATAATACCTATTTAAAAAATTTAGCTAATTTAGAAGAAATAAAATAACAATAAGTATTAAATACTATATAGATTATCATTATACCTATAACTTAGAAGAAAAATATTTAAAAATAGTTAACTTATTAAGATATTATAAATAAGTTACTTTATAACTAAAATACTAGTAAAATAACTAACTTTATATATATTATCTATTATTAATAATTCTAAATTTCTTTTAAATATTTCAAAGTATTTATTATATATTTAGAAGATATTATTAATCCTTCCCTTATTATTATAATATATATAGTAATATAAGATTTCGTCATTTTTTTAAGAATATTAAAAAAGAGTTATATAAATGTTAATAAGCTATACTTATCTTACTAGAAGTAGTACTAAATATTATAAATATTATATAGTATTATAAAGAAGCCTCCTTACCCTTAAATATAAGTAGTAATCTTATATATAGTTATTTTATTTACTAATAAAAATTCCTGAATTAATATATTATAATCTCTTTTAATAATTAGAAAAATATATAATACTACTACTACTTTATTATAAGAAAGTTTTCTAAATACTACTATAATAATAAAATACTTCTCTTAAATAAGAAAGTAGTTATAAACTTCTTAACTCTTAAAGACTTCGAAGATCTATTTATCTATATTTTGATATTTAAGGATTTTACTACTAAAGTAGTAGTTATACTATTTTATTAAAATTATCTATCTTATAACTATAGTAAGGCGGTTACCTTCTTAATTATACTAAATATCTATATAATTACCTATATTATTAATATTTTTTTTTAAAGTAAATCCCTTATTATAAAAATACTACTAAACCTTCAAAAAATACTCCTTAAATATTAGAAAGCAAAAGTTATTTATTACTACAGTTAGTTTAGCTATTAAATTTAGTGTGGAATTAGTAGGTTTAAAGACGTATATAGTATAGGTAATTCTAGCACTAAAACAACAAATAAGGATCTCCAGCCGAAAGTAGGAGGGAAGTTTCCATACCTCAAAAAAGTTAGTACTTTAAGGTATAAGGCTATATAAGACTATAGAGGCTGAACTGACGATTTCAGTATAGTAGTTATAAAAATAATTTTAGTATAGTCTAAATAAATTTTCCTAGTATATTGTTATGTTGTGCCCCTCTTATGCAACGCTTTTGCTGTAAGGCCTAGGTCTGGAAGATGCTTCAGCCTATAAGAAGAAGAAAAAAGACGAGATTACACCTAGTGACTTATCTATTTCTCATCAAAGTCCCGTCGGATAGTATTAGGAATAACACGCTCGAGAGGCAGAGTTTACACTAACTAAACCTCAGGCGTTAGCACTATCTCTATAAGCCTCGCTTTATTTAAACCGCTTAAAATAAAGTCTTACGTAATATGTATAACTATATTTAGTTATATATAATATATATTAGATTTTACCCCCTAATTATATATAATAATTAAGAGTCTCATAATACTAAAAAGCTATTAGGCTAAATATATATATTATAATAATTTAATATATCTTAAATATTAAAATATTTACTAAAAATACTCTTTTTTTAATCCTTAAGGAAGCTAATTAATAGCTAACTTAATATAATACCTTTTAAGTAGAAACTAAAGTTTATAATTTATAAAACTATTTTAACTTTAAAATAACTATTTATTAAGACTTCCTTTTAGAGTTTTTTTTAAAAGTTACTTTTAAGTAACTTTCTAAAAATTAAGAAGTATTAATAAATTATTAAAATGCCTAAATTGAGTATTCTTAAGAGTTCTACCCCTATAGGGGTAGGCTATAAAAAAGATTAATAACTTTTTATAAATACTACTAAAAACATTTATATAAGAAATATTATAGACTTTATAGAGAAAAATCTAAAAGCTTATATAGCTTTCTATAGTTTTTATATTTTAAAAACTTAATAATATTAATATAAATAGTTAAACTAAACTTATATAAAAATTTAGATCTTTAGGTATATAAATAAGATATTTCAATATTAGTATTATTATATAGAAGAAAATATAGTAGTATAAACTACTAACTTCTATAATTATTTTAGTATTATAAATAACTTATATTTTTAAAATACTATTTTAATATATTATAAGATATTTTAATTTCTTAGACTTAAATACTTAACTATAAGGATAATAATTAAAATATAATTTTAAAAGTAGTAAGATACTATATATAAAACTTAAGTAGTTAATTATACTCCTTTTATTATTAGAATATTTTAAATTTACAACTTTATAATTTTACTAGTCTTCTTACTAATTAAGTCTTATATATAAAATTATATATTTATAATTTAAAATTATTTAGATTTTATACTTTTAGATAAAATTATTTTAGTTATTATAGAAATAATCTAATATCTCCTTAAAGCTTTTTTATTTAGTAAGATTAGCTATAATATTTTTAATATTACTATAAAAATTCTAATTACTATTTTAAATTCTTAAAGTAATAAGAGATATTTCTAAAGTTTAGATAAATTCTTATACTTTTTAAAGTATAGGTTAAGTTATACTTTAGCGTATTATTACTATATATACTTTTAATTAGTTTATAAAAGCTAAATACTAAATATTTTAATTAAAAAGAAGATTAAATAGTTACTAACCTTAAATCTAGACTTCTTAAAGAAAATTTAAATCTCTAAGTAATAGTAATTATATAACTAGCCTTCCAGCTAAAATAGCTATAATACTATATAGTAAGTATATTATAAAAAAAGACTTTAGTAATACTTTTTTTAAAACTCTTTTATTTTTAATTTAGACGCCTTAATTTATATTTTCTAAAATATAAAGTATTTTATAATCTTTTAAAAAGCTTTTATAAAAAAACTATATTTAATATAGTATAAAATTTATACCTATTAAAAATTATAGAAATATTAAGATCTTTATTATAACTAGTAAAAATAAAGAAGTTAAATTACACTTATATAATATTGCTTTTTATACTACTTTAATTATAAATTTTATCTCTTTTTGATAATTATAAAAATAAAGCTATTAGTAAAATATTAAGTTAAACTACTTATCTTAACTATAGAAAAATAATTATTTTAAAATTATAGCTATTAATATTTAATATAACTAGTAAGTCTTTAAATACTATATATTTTATAAGAAATTAATTATATTAGTAGTATAGTTAGTATAGTATAAGCTTTCTTCTAAATATCGCTACTACTAGTAGTATACTATAGATACTATTTAAAAACTCCTGAAAAATAATAAATAGTTTTAATATTAGTAATTAAGGTATTTTAATAGAAAGCCTCTTAATTACTTCGTCTTAACTATATATATTAAAAGCTAGCTATAAGAGATACTTTAGTAATATTTTAATAGTATTATAATAAATTTAAAGAATTTATACCTAAGGTGAAAACTCTTTACTAAACTATAGGGGTAGTAGTTATATAGAACCTTAATAGTAATATTTTATATAAGCTTTAAAGTTTAGGTCTATAATATACCTCCTACTACCTTTCCACCTTATTACTATAATAACCCCTAGTATTAATAGTTTTAATAATATACTAGTTATATCTAGTTATTTAAATTAATCTAACTAATTAGAAAAATCTATTTTAAATACCTCTTCTAGGTACTATTAATATTAAATAATCCTACTAATAAGAAAATTCAAATACTACTAATATTAAATAGTCTTACTAATAAGAAAATGTATATTATATTTACCCTAAGTAATCTTATATTATACTCCTCTTATTATTAATCTATAAGAAGCCTTTTTTTTCCCTCCTTATATAAGCCTATTTTTCCCTCTTTAGAATTATATAACTTTCTACTCTATACTTACTATAATATTACTATTTCGCTATTTTTCTACTTATATTTCCCCTTTTTATATTCTTTCTATATTATATCTATTATTACTACTACTAATTCTAAACTTCTTAATAATAATCCTTCTTACTACTATACTCCTTCTAAACTTAATCCCTATATTTATAGTAGCTATATTATTAAGGGTAATTCTAATAATAATAAGAACTAACCTCCTAATATAGTTATTTCTACTTATTTTAATTATTATTCTAAATATAATAAGAGTAACCTCCTCTAGACCTATATATTAAGTTATAACTAATCCTACTATAAATATCTAAAGTTAAAAAGTAAGTATAAGTAAAACTTCTATTTTTTTACTATTAGTCTTAAGTTGTGTACTACTAGCCGTTAAGTTAACATTTTAATTATATTTAATAAATATATTATTACTCCTATAGTCGTTACTACTAAAGAAAAAAGTAGTTCTAAAAGTTACTATACTACTATCTTTTTACTAGAATTTTCTACTATAGTCTAATATTATAATAACTACTTCTATTATACCTAGTAGGTACCTCTAGCTTATATTACTATTATACTTACTACTCCTTCTTTATATATTAAAAGTATTATTATATCTACCCCTATTTTTACTCCTAAATAAGTTTTTATTAGTCTTAGTAGTATTATATAGATAATAATAAGTTCCTCCCTTTCTCCTTCTTATTTTTATTATATTAACTTTTTTATAATAAGGTATTATAATACATTTTAATAGTTATATTATACCTTATTAATATTATAGCTATATTTTTAACCCTATTAATACTAGCTTTCCTATTTACTACTAATACCTAATTACTACTCTTTACTAATATTAATAATATTTTACCCCTAAATTAGTACTACTTATTATTATTCCTAATAATAAGGAGGAAGAAGAATAAGATAATAATAAGGGAGAGGAAGAATACTAAGAGTATAAAGGGGAGTAAGATAATACTAATCTTTTTATTTAATTTATTCATATAATACTTAAGGGGTAAGTTTCATAGTAGTATATAAATATCTCTTATAAGTTATTATATTATTTAATCTATAGCCTATATAGCTTTCTATTATTAATAAATTAATATTAATCTATTTTTTTTTAATATTTTTATATTATAATTTAAATTATAATATACTTTTATTATTAATAAAACTTTCTAAAAATTCTTATATTAAAATATTATAATCTTTCTATTTAATTAGTATATTATAATTATATCTTTATTTTAAAGTATTCTTTACTACTAATATCTCTTTAACTTTATATTCTTCTTAAGTTATTAGTTTATCTAGAGGGTAATACATACTATATATAATCTTACTATATAGGTATAAAGTAGTATTCTAGTTATTTATTATTATTATTCCTATATTACATAGTATAAAGTACTATATAAAACTCTAGATCTATAGTATAGTAATTACTTACTAATTACTATATAATTAGCTATAGCTAGCGCTAGATACTTAATACTTATTACTAGTAAGATATAGAAAATATACTACTATATATATAGCAATATATATAGTTACTATATACCTTATAATATAGTATAACTAATACTAACAACTTTTTCTTTTTACTACATATCTTAATACCTATCTATTAATATAAAAAATAATATCCTTAATAATCTATACTTTTTTTATTTGAATAATATTTAAATACCTATTTATCTATTCTATTTAAATTACCTATCCCTCTATTTAAATAGTTATATAATTTAAATCAATAAATCTCTCAAAAATATAATTCAATATACTTTTTATAAAAGTATTAGTAATATTATTATCTCTATTAATCTATTATACCTTTAGAATTCATAGTATTCATACAACTACCTTAATACTATAATATTAATTATAAAACATTTTTCTTTAATAATACCGAATTTTAAGAAATACTTATAAAATAAATATAAGCTAATATATATAATAATTAGAATTTAAAAGAGTTTTTAGTATTAGAAGATCTTCTTAAGTAATATAACTATAATATAAATAAAATCTATACTAATTATTATAATATAAATCTTTAAAATAAATATACTTCTAATAATTCTTTTATTTTTTATAAAAAAGTAATATATNAAAATTACTATAGAAGTTAAACTAACTATTATTAGTAGTAATCTCTTAGCTTAAAATTATTATAAATTTTAGTTAAAACGAAAGGTTAGTATTATTAATAAAAGAGTTATTAATAAAAATGTAAAAATATATTTTAGAAAAGTCAAATAGTATAAAATTAAAGCTATAGTTAAAATACTTAATTTACTACTTAAAGTATTTATTAAGCATAGTAGTATTATTACCTAAAAATTATTATTTTTATACTATATAAAAAAAGTTGAATAATACTTCAGGCTAGTATATTAAAGTAAGATATATCCTATACATATATTATTCAATATATACCTTCTTAAGCACTTTAAACATTATATATATATTAATAAGAACGAGCTTTTACCTTTAGTACTTTTAGTATAAATAGAAAGTATCACTATTAAGCGATAAAATACCTCTATTAAATACTAATAGTATTACTTTTAAGAAGACTATCTTAAGTTTAGCTTTAAATAAAACTTTTTAAAACTCCTTATTTTCACAACTTAAGAAGGCAATATCTAAAAAGCTAAAAGTATTATTAGTTTATATATTTATAAGGCTAAAAGTATTATTTTCAAAATATAAAATAAAAAAGCATAAGTTATATATTAATATCTCTATTTATAACTACTCCTTATAATACTTAGAATATATTACCTACTAATAAGTACTAGCCTTAGTAAAACTATATAGTAATTTAATAATAATTATAATAAAACTAGAAGAATATTAATCCTTAAAATATAAAAGTAGTTTAGCTATAATACACCTTATAAACTCTATTTTAGCTTAAATATAAACTTATATAATATTATAAAACTATATTATCATACTAATATACTAGAGGAAAACTAGAATTATAACTAAAATTAATTACTAACTATTTTATTAAATTATTAATAATTACATTAATATTTCAAACTTACTATTATCTCTAAAGCTTTAAATCACAAGTTTCAACTTCTCATATATTTTATTAATATCTTTATTTTTAACTTTATTAATAATACAAAACTTAAAATACTTATAATTTTTATAAAAAATAAAATCATACTAAATAATCTTAATAATATTATTAATAATAATACTTTCAACTTCTTTTTTAATTAACTCTTTAAATAATAGTCTAAATATTATAATAATACTTTTTTTATAAAAATTAAATACTAATATTATATCAAACTATTCCTTAGCTATAAAATATACTATAAAATAAAATTCTTAACTAAAATCTTAAGNNNGATAAACTACCCCTATAAGTTATAAAACTTAAAATTGATTTAATTTAAAATACTTAAAGCTAGAGTAGTAAATTACTAATTATTTAAATAGGGGGGGATTATTATCCTTAATAGTAGTAATATTACTATTATTTATAATAATAGTATTTTATAATACTTATTAAGTATTCTAAAACTCTATAGGGATAACTACAGATAAAATCAAAATATTACTACAAAAACATATATCTCTATATAATATTAAATTTCTTATTATAATAATACTAACTTTTATAAATATCTTATAAATACCTTTAAATATTAATACTTTAAAAAGTATTAGTACTTTATAAATATAATATAAGAATAAATATAGCACAGAGTCTACCAAGCAATCACACAGAGATTATATAAAACCTAACCGCTCTATTTATACGCATTTAAGTATTTCATTCTAGTTTGAATAGATTATACTTTTTAATAACTTACATTCAGACTACATACCATATTATTTATTTATTATAGTTATAAGCCTAAGAATATTCAATTACCCTCTAAACTACTCTTAAGTAATAAATACAAAAGAATTTTTTTTTAATTTATTATATTAGTTCTTTAACAAACTACTTAAAAATAGTATATTTAACTACTAATAGCCTTAATATAATAATAAAGCTATCTAATAGCTCTAATTTTAACTATTAGTATATTACTATAATTCTATATAACTAGCTAAGATATTTAGAAGTATATTAATCTAGATATTAAACTAGTTCTTAATATATTAAAACTAATTAATTTACTTAATTTTAACAAATAGTTTATCTAAGAGAATACTATTCCATAAATAACTAAAAATATTAAACTTTTTACTCTTTTAACTAAAAGTATTTTCAACTACTATATAGTAGATCTTAAATTTTAAGTAGTTTAAAAATCTAACTATAAGGAGATAAAGAAATATTATAATATAATTTAGATATAAGTTAATATTATAGTCAATAATAGCTTTCTAATACCTATTTAAATAGAACTACTTAATAATAATAATATCTCCTTTTATGCTTTCCTAAGAGTTCTAAAATAGTAATATATTTAGAATAATTTAGTTATATAGTAATAAATTAGAGTAGAATATAAGAAAATCCTTAAAAAAACTAATTTAAATATTTTAGGTTTAGTATAATATAATAAGTAGTATACTGTTTACTTTTAAGTAGTTATATATAAGATTCCTAAAATCTAGAGAACTCTTACTATTAAAAAATAACTTTAAGTATTTAATTAATAAATTTTACCTAATTAGGCTATAACTTAGTATTAGAATATTATTAAGAGAGAAATTTTAAACTTAGATATTAATAATCTAATTAAATATAGAGAGATCTTCTCTACTTTATCTTATACTAATAAAGTCTTAATAAAAAACTATAGTAAAATGCTATTTATATTAGTTATTCTTATAGGAAAGTTAGATAAAATATCTTAGTTAAAACTTAAGTAATTATATAATTTTAAAAGTTATTTATACTTTCTAGAGGACTATAGGTGTATTAAGTATACTATTATAGGCTTATGCGTTAGATTCCTATATATTTAGATAATAGTTACTATTTAAAATAGTATTATAAATAGGGTAAATAACCTAGAGTTTTATATTTTCTATTAGAAACTAGTAATAAAGGGATAGTTAAACTCTAAAAGATATATTAATAAAACTAAAGAAGCGTCTTTAGATATTTTAAAAATTAAAATAATTTTTTTAAGTAGTAAGTTAAGTAGTAGTAGCTATTATCCTTCTAATTTAATATATATTAATATTAACTTTTTTTTTCTTAAGAAGTTAATTAAAATCCCCCTTAAGATTTTTTTAACTATTTAAAAACCTTACTTACTTTTAATAAGTATAATATTTAATAGCTATAGAGTAGTTTATATTATAAACTTAATAGATTTTTTTAAAAAAGGATCTTTTAAGTTAAATGATAGGATAGATATAATTTAATATAATTTAACTAATTTCTTTATAGTTAGATAAAATAAATAGGTAATTAGGAATATTTTTAATAGTCTAAATAGGAAGAATATGCTAGACTTAATATTAGATAATATGGCTTATATTAAAAACTTTTATATTAATATTATTTTAGAAGCTCTACTTCTCAATAAAACTAAAATCTAATATGTAAGCCTTAATTATACTCTTAGATTTAGCTTAATTAACTAATTTATTATTATAAGATAGTTATTTAGAAAGTATAACTTTATATTCCTTAAATATAAGTTAGTTTCAAATTATCTTATAATCTATTTAAGTAGTTTAAGTATTATTATAAAATTTCTAAGTATACTATTCTCTTAACTTTACTTAAAAATAGCTCTTTTAGAAGTATAGTTAGATAATACCTATATATAGTACTTTTAAGTAGGATATTTTAAATAGAATACTTTTAAGTATTTAATATTTAATACTTAAGAAGTAAAAATTATAAAGCTAAGATAACTAAATTATTCTTACTATATAAAAACTTATTCTTAATAAGTTATCTCTAGATAAATTTTAGAGTTATATTTAGTTTACCTATTTTACTATATTACCTAGGATCTATTCAACTTGCCTAAAACTTTTATAGGTAACTCCTAAGTACTTATTATTAAAGATAAATTTTTAAGCTTTTTCTTTATATTTATATTACTTAATAAAATTTATAATTCAGTTTTTCAAATATTAAAAATATTTAAAAATTAGGTAAAGCAATAGAGAAGTCTTTTAATATATAAGATTTAATAGGATATTAAAAGAGTTATAATAGTAATTAATAGAGAAACTAGTTATTAAAAATAAGTAATAAAATAAGAGATTGATCTTAAGCTATTTCTTTTTTATATTAAAGAATTAATTAGAATGAGTAAATATATTAAAAAAACTAATTATTTAAAGAATAAAAATACGAAAAGCTATAAGACTACTATTTAAATTCTAAATAGAATTAATTTAAATAGTAGTTATATTATTTAATATATCTCTAAATATTTAAAATAACTAGAGATTACTATATAAAATTAAAGAAACCTAGTTTAAATAGTATTTTTATTAATAGGTATTAGAGTATACTCTAAGTTTTTATTAAGATTTATAATTTTACTAAGGATAGATTTATACTTATAGATATTAAGTATACCTATTTAAGAAATATTATAAATAAGGTATTATAAAAAGGTTATTTAAAGTTGAATTTAAGGGATATATTAGATACTTAGTAAGCTATATTCTAAATACTTATAATTTCTATAGGATTTAGATTTCTACTTTCTATAGGGTTATTATTATTTGAAATATTAAATTTAATAAGATAAAATTCTATTTAAAATAAGATTTATATAAAATACTTATAAAAGAGGTTATAAAACTACTAGTTAAGTTAATTACTAAAGAAGATAAAGATTTTATTTTTAAAGTATTTAGAGATTTTAGAGTAGTAAGAATACTTAATAAAAAGGTTTCTTTTCTATTAGTTATCCTATTAGTACTAGAAGTAGCTTAAGATATTAGGCTAAGTTTAGAATTAGTTTTAAAAATTAATAAGAAAAGTTTAATTATATTTAAACTAACATTTAAACTATTAAGATTAGTCTAAGATTCTAATTAATTTTAACTAGAAAAAGTAATTCTTAGTAGTAATTAGAATTTAAAAAGTATATTAATAATTAGAAAATTAAATAGTATATTTAAAATAAGAAATCTAACTAACTAAGAGGGAATACTTATTTTAAATAAGTATAAAAGTAAATACTTTAAGACTTCTATTTAGTTAATTTAAAGAAAACTAAAATATAACTCTAAATCTCTACTAATTAGAATAATAAGTTTAACTATTTAGGAAATAGGCTAATAATATAAGAGTAGATAATAATAGTAATTTTAGCTAGAAATTAATATTAATAACTATATAATATTTTTAAAAAAATATAATAGTAGTATCTTATATTTAATAGAATGCGAATAAGATAGTTTTACTAATACTTATTTACCTGATTAATAATAAGGGTTTAATAAAAATAGTCTTAACTTTTTAATAGTATTCTTTATTATTTAAAATATAGTATTAAAGAAAAAAATCCTTCTACTAAGATTTAAATATATATTAATTAACTAATTATACTACTAAAAACTTAGAAAGATATTACTAACCTATTAGAACTACTATAAAAGTCTTTTATTAAAATAGTAAAAATTAAAATTATAAAGCTAAAAGAGAAAGGTATTTAGCGAGAAATAAATTACTAGGATACTAAAATTAAGCTTTTTCTTCTTAAGTAGGTTTTTACTTATAAGATAGATATAGATAGTTAATCAAAGTAGTATAAAATAAGGATTTATATATATAGAGATATATAATTAGTCGATCTATTATAAACTATATATGTAGTAATACTAGCTATCTAAATATTTCAAGTAGTTATAGTAATCATAGTATAATTTAACTTTAAAATCTTATAATTTAATATTATTAATATATTTCTAAATACTATAAGGGATCCTAATAGACTTCTAATAATAGTTGAATTACTAGATAGATTTAAAGTTATAGGGAAATATATAGAGTTTAAATAAGCTTTTTATAAGTTTTAAGATATACTATTTTTTTAGTATAAGGTTTTTTATACTATTCTGAAGTTATTAGGCTTCTTACTATATCTAGAAGAGTTTTATTTATTTAAAAATAAGAGTTTAAATATTTATATCCTCTTTTATATAGATAATATTCTACTCTTATACTATAAAGTAGCTAAAAAAGATATTCTTAAACTTATTATAAATATAAAGTATACTTATAAACTTAAGGAGTAAAACCCTATCTAGTATTTTTTAAGAATTTGAATAGTAAGAGATTAATAATATTAGAAGATTTATTTAGTTTATAATATATATATTACTAAAATTACAGAATACTTCAATCTTAAATATAGACTAATACTTATAATACTACTTCTAGTAATATTATTTACTATAAATAATAATCAAGTTATACTTTAAAAGATTTATATATACTAAATAAAAATAAGTTTGATTCTTTATATATTAATTATAGTATAACTAGATATTTTATTTATATACTTTCTACTTTTAAGATACCTTATAAATCCTTCTTAAATATATTAAGATACTATTAACTATATAATTTAATATTTCTATAGGATGAGATTCCTAGTATTATAATTTAGAAACTTAAGGGGTATTAATAAGATACTTTAAATACTCCTAATTATTAGAAATACTTCTTTTATAAATTATAAAGAAACTTAAAGATTAAATTATAGTTATATTATCTTTTTATTTAGAGAACTAATTTAATAGAAAACTACTTAATAAAATATTATTATAATATTAATAATTAAAATAGAACTTCTTAGTTTTAAATATATTTTAAAAGAAGTTATAATATTAAAGAAGCTATTTTAAGATATTAANGCTTAACTTTAGAGATATTTAGAAAATCTATTATAATAATTACTAAACTATTAAACTAATTATTTTAAATAGTAAGTATCTATCTACTAGGCTTTAATATATAGATATTTAATAAATATAACTATACTAAGAATACTTAAAAAAGAATTTTAAAATAATCTATATACTTATAAATATAATACTAGTAGATAGACTTATAAAAAACCTAATCTAAGTAAAATTTAAATAATTTAGAATGCTTCTTAATTTTATAGATCTATAAGTAATACTCTTAAGACTAATTAAAATAGATAAATAAGCCTCTTAAAGTTATTCC
This sequence comes from Colletotrichum orbiculare MAFF 240422, assembly GCA_000350065.2. Classification (NCBI taxonomy): domain Eukaryota; kingdom Fungi; phylum Ascomycota; class Sordariomycetes; order Glomerellales; family Glomerellaceae; genus Colletotrichum; species Colletotrichum orbiculare. The sequence continues at coordinate 1,649,248 of AMCV02000002.1, forward strand.
TAATTACTTAAATAATATATATAAGTAATTTAGATTTTTAAAATCTAACTATTTAATAAAGTAATTTAATAGTATTTATATAGAAAGTTAGAAAATAGTAGAATTCCTTAAGCTATTTATAAAAAATAAAGCTTTCTATCTAAATTTATATCTAATTTAAAATAGACTATTTAAACTTAGAATTCTAAATAAATAGGTAAGATATAATAATTAGTATATAAAAATCAATTTAGAGAAATATAGAAAATTAGTTATATCTTCTAAAAAAAAGCTAAAATAAGTACCTATTTAAGAAATAGGAGAAACTTATTAAAACTAGTTATTAGAATATTAAAATTAAAACTCTAACTTCTAAAACTACTAGGAACTACTTAAAATCTAAAACTCTAATTTCTAAATCTTTTAGTAATTAGTTAAAATATAAATTTTTAGTTAATAGGAGACTTAGTTAAAATAATTAAAATACTAGAAATAGAACTAACTATAGAAAGCTAAATAAATAGTAATACTTAAAATAGCTAAATAATAATAAGTTATATAATAACTAGAATTCTAATAGTAGATTTAGAAATATTTCTATTCTTAAGGAAAACTAATTTGAAATCTTTCTACTAGTTAGATTAAAACTTAAGTTAAAATAATTTTTTCACCTTATTAACCTTCTTACTTTTTAATTACAAAAAATTAGATTTAGAACTAAAATACAAACTGAATTATATATTTTATTATTATTAGAAATCTAGATAGTAGTAAGAAACTTCTTAAAATTTTTATAAGTTCTATTAGAAATAGGAATATAAGAATTCCTTAAATTAATCTTATATTAATAATAATAATTAGAAAATAAATCTTAATTACTAATTCTAATAATATAAAGATAATTTCTATAAAAAAGTATGAAGTTTAAATAATAAATAGTATAGGGAATAATTTGAATAAGTTAAGTATTACTAATAATTTTTATCTTAAGGAGTTAAATATTATATTTTTTTATAGTCTTATCTAAGTTACTTTTCTTAAAAAGAATAAACTTTATTAGAATATACTTAGTAATAATAGACTTCTTATTCAGATTAACTAATTAATACTTAATATTCTTAAGTTAATATTTAAAGTTATTTATTTTAAAAGAAGTTTTTTAATTTCTAATTTAAATAGACTTTCTTATAAACTTAGATATAATTTTAATATACTTCTTTAGAAGTTTAACTAGTTTATTAATATTATCTTCTTTATTCTCAATATTACTAATAATAAGTTTAATTTCTTCTTATTTTTTTTAGTAATTAAAAGATTACTAATTAGATTATCTTCTTTATTTTTAGAAAGTAGAAAAAAATAGGAATTTTCTTAGGATATCTTTAGGGGTATTTAATTCTAGTTAGTTTTTTTATTATAATAGTAGTTTTTTTTAAAATACTAATTTTAATACTACTAATCTTAGGTATTTTAGAAATTTAAAATAAAAGTACAAATATTAAGTATTTTAGTAATTTAAGAAACTTAGCGAAATATAACTAAATAAATAACTTAAGTTAATATATTTCTATTTTATATTATTACTTAAATGTTGAGTCTACTTCAACTAGATAAGTATTTTTAATATTAGTAATTTAGTTTTAAATCTTAAAAATCAAATAGTTATAAATAAAATTAGTAAGGTTGATAAGAGTATTAATATTTAAAAATATAAAAGAAAAATAGTAATTTTAGATTTAATTAAATAATATATAATCTAAAAGAAATCTCTAAATAAAATAAGTTTCCTGAAAAGAATGAAAAAAAGTATTTTAAGTAGGAGAAGTATTATTAATAATAGAGTAAGGATGAAAAATACTAATTATAATCTTAAAATATGATTTCTAAATGTTTTTTAAATTAGGGTTAGTAAGTATCCTTTTAAGCTTAGGGATAAATAAAAAAAAACTAGTATTAAGTTACTTACTAAGATATTTAGGTTGAAATATATTAAGAAATCAATAATAATATTAAATAAATTATTATTAACTACTTAAGTTTTAGTAGAGTTAGATTATAATTAGAATATTAGTAAAAACTAAAAATTATTATTATACTAGAAGTTAATATATAGAAGCTATTTTATCGATATATACTACTAATAAGTATGAGAAAGTAACTATTAAAAATATTAATATGTAAAAAGAAGAAAGAAACTAGTAGGTAAAAAAATAATAAAATAATTATTTATAATACTTAAAAAATCGAATAAACAATAATATTAAAAAGAGCGACCTAGTTACTTTTATTAAAAATAAAATAAAAGATAGTTAAATATATAATAGATTATAATAAGTTTATTATAATAAAGAATTCCTTTTATTTAAATACTCTAAAGCGTATTTTAGGAATATTAACCTATTTTCATTTGTAATAGTATACTATTTAGAATATTTTATAAGATATAAGGTTATCTCCAGCAGTTCTGCTGCTAGGGGGGTGTATAAGAATAAGTATAACATAGAGTCTACTAAGTAGTTATATAAGGATTATATAAAGCTTAATTGCTCTATTTATATATATTTAAATACTTTATTCTAGTTTGAATAAATCATACTTTTCAATAACCTATATTCAGACTATATACTATATTATTTATTTATCATATATAACTTAAAGAAATTTCTTAATTACTATTCTTAAAATATAATTTTATAACTATAAATTAAAATTCTTAAGAATTATAAGAAAACTTAAGAATATATATCTCGTTATATATAGTAAAAAAGTAGTATAAACCTTACTAGCTATTTTTTTCTTATTATATATATACTAAAAATTAGAATAGAAAAGTCGTAATATATAAAATATCTAAGCTATTATATATTGCTAAAACAGTATTAATAATATACTTAGCATATTTATAGTAAATTTCTTTAGTAGTTTTATATATAGTATAAACCTAGGTAATAATATCTAAAGAAAGAGCTAAATTTTCTATAAAGTAGGAATATACGCTAAAAATAAGTAGAATAAGTATAAAACTATTAGGCCTAGTAGTATTATTAATTACTTTATATACTACTTAAAGAAATACTTCTTAAGTAGTAATAAATACCTTATTATAATAAATATTATATATGTAGCAGAAAAATGTATAATATTACTCAACCTTACTAATACTATTATGTACCTTAATTAGAATAATATAAACTATTAATCCTATCATTTTTACTTCTAATCTAAAGTTTTTAAATTAAAATATTATACTTATATTAATTATAATAAAATCAAAAAAGCCTTAATATATATCAATTTAATATACTTTAAAAACTTCCTATATTATCTTTACTAAAATATTTGATAAAAATCGAATAGTATTAAATACTATTATAATATTAACAATATAGAATATAAAGTAGCTATTAATATAAATAATATTAATAACAATCTTAAAATTAAAGTTAATATCACTATAAATAGCAAAACAAAAGCGTAAAGAAGCTATACTACATATTGAATACTAATAATAGTACCTCTTAAATACTTTAAAAATATAATATTTAACTAGATATCCCACTTTATTAAAAATATTATAGAGGTATATAATAACTAGATGTCTAAAGTAGCAGTAGAATCTCTATATTTCTACCTCTATAAGATATATAAAAATAATTATTCTTTCTTTATTAAAAAATAACTATAGATACCCCTATTTTCAAATAATTAAAATAACTTTTTTATCTTAATAGAACTAATTACATATATTATTAAATATAATACCAAGTTAATCTATATCTATAAAGTAGAATAAGAAAAAAGTATTATATAATACTACATAAAATATAATAATACCTAGAAGCATAAAAATATTAACTATTCTAAATATAATAACTAAAGAAGTTCTACCAAAATATATTATTACTAATTCGCCTTATAGAAATATAAGAATTACAGAAGAATTAATAGTCCACTTAAATTTAATAAACTAAAAATACCTAATAGTTAAGAAGCTAACTATACCTAAATTAAATAAAATACCTTAAAAAATAATACTTAAATAATAGCCTTCAAACATAAATACAAACACAAGAACTATAGTACTACCCTTCTTATTAATTTCACTACTAGAAGTACCACCTCAAGTAAAAACATAAAGTATTATTTAATCTTAGAAAATTCTCGTAATTTTACCTCTATTAAAAATAATAGGGTTTTTACTAAAAAATAATATTAAAAACTATTCAAAAAAAACAATAGTTTTATCTCTAAAATTACACTATATTTAGTATTATATAATAGTATTATTAGACTTATAATCTCAAGGGGGATCTTTAAAATTATTATCTAAACTATTAATACTTTTACATTTTATAAAAAAAACTTAGTATACTATTATAAAATATACCTTAAAATTAACATTTAACTTATACTAATTAAATAAAATATACTTCTCCTTAAAAATATATTTTATAAACTAATAACCTATTTTGCTATATATATAATACTTCCTATTTAAATAGCTATATATAGCTAAATAAAAAAAATAAGTATTATTTAGAATAAATAGTTATAAGCTCTATAAAGCTATATAAATAGAATATTAAATATTATATAACGTGGCACCTCAAAAATACTCTTAAGAAGAATTATATATATAGTTAACCTAAAATTAGTTATTAACTTACTTCTAGCTATTATCTCTACTATTCTAAACATATTATAACTTTTAAAATAATATAATATTACTTATAACTAATCTTAACTAATTATAAAAACTCTAAGAAATTACTATAAAACTAAAAAAGCTAATTAATACTTAGGTATACTATAGTATATACTTATAAACTAGAAGTAAAATATTATATTTATATAGAAATTTAATAAGAAGGCTTTCTAGATATAAATAAACTTAAGAATAAAAACTTTAAAAACTTCTTTTTTATTCTTCTTAGAATTCTCAGCTATAATACTTTAAAATATAATATTCTACTAATTAGAAAAATATAACTATTAGTATTTATTATTTTCAAAATAGTCTTTAATATAATAAGTTATCTATTTAAACTATAGGTTAAAGCTAGGGTTATTTAAATACTTAAAGTAATACTTAAGAGCCTAATCTTTTAATATAATTAAAAATATA
>AMCV02000002.1:1657048-1674954 GCA_000350065.2 Colletotrichum orbiculare MAFF 240422
TTTAATATTTCTTAATATACTATCTTAATATTAATCCTATAAGAGTATTATAAATATCAAGCTAATATTAAAGTAGCCTAAGACTAAGGAATTATAAACTATTTAGAAAATTATAGTTATTAGTAGTTTATATTTAGAGATTTAGATTTAGCTTTAATATAATAGAATATTATTCCTCCCTATTATATAATTAGCTACTTATATTTATATTAAAACTTCTAATAAGAATATCCTTACTATTTAGTAGATAGTTTCTAGGCGAATTTTATATATTAGTATTATTATAATTACCTAGTTTTATAGTATTAGTAATATAATACTTTAGAATATAATATACCTATCTAGTAGTTTACTAGTAGTATACTAGTAGATATCTTCTATTTATATAGTTTTTTCCTAGTTTCTTTCTATCTATATATTATAAATTAGAAGTATTATAAAAAGTCTGCTTTTATCTTTAAAGTCGATTTAGAAAAGTCGGAGGATTTATATTAAGAGCTTTAGTTTTATTATATTATCTTAACTTTATTAAGAGAAAGTATTAAGATACCTTATGAAATAGCCTAAATAATATTTCAAAATAAAACTAAATTCTAATAAAATTTCTACTTATTTAGCTTACTACTTTGAAATAAGTCTAAAGCTTATAAAGTATTCTAAAGCCTTATAATTAGATAGGATAGTAAATAGCTCTACTATATTCTGTAATTCTACTAACTATATTTTTAGATATAATATAACTACTAGTAGCTTTTTATTATAAATAGTATAATCCTACTAGGTTGGGGTAAGCTAGGCTAAATAATAAGTAACTAGTTATAATATACTGTTTCTATCTTTTTAGAAGAAGTAGCTACTTAATACTACTTTTAAGTAATCTGTTTCTATTATTATATATTATTCTAAATCTTATTAAGTTATAACTAGTTTTAAGATAAATATAAATTTAAGTATTTTAAATACTTATTAGTATATAATATCCTAATAAAATAGTACTTTTCTCTATATTAGCTATATAAAGGGTTTTATTAAATTAGAGAAGTAGTTAATTAGGTTATAGTAGAAATTCGTAAAGTTAAGGAAGTTCTAGATATTATAGATATTCTTTAAGACTTCTTATTTTTATATAGTTTTAACTTTTTTAGGGTTATAATAGATATTTTTTCCTATTTTAATAATAAAACCTAGATATTTAATTTGTTTTATAGAAAATTCGTATTTCTTTAAGTCTAGATATAAGCTAGCTTTTTATAACTATTTAAAGACTTACTTAATTTTATCTTTATAGTTATTCTTTAATTTATAATTATAAATAAGGATATTATCTAAATAAGTTATAATAAAGTTATTAAGAATACCTTAGAGTATACTATTAATATAGTATTAAAATATTATAAATATATTTATCAACCTAAAAGGGGTAATAAACTATTTAAACGAATTAAAGTATATTTGAAAAGTAGTTTTATACTTATCTCCTTCTATAATCTAGATCTTATAGAAAGCTACTTAGATATCTATTTTTATAAATTATATTACTTTAAATAGTAAGCGTAATATCTTTTTAATTAATAGTAAGAAGTAATAGTTATAAATACTAATAGTATTAAAAGTTTAATAATCTATATAGAACTACTATTTTCCCCTAGGCTTTTTAATAAAAAAGATAGGTATTTTAGTTATAAATAAATTAGTCTAGACCTAATTCTTATCTATTAAGTCTATAACTTAATATTAAATTTTAAAGAAGTATTCCCTTAGTATATTATAAAGTAGCCTTTATAGTAAGTCTAGCTTAGTTTTATCTAGGTTTTTCTTAAGGTGAATATAGTAGTTAAGAGACCTTTAGTAAAATAGGAAGCTAGAGGTTTTATCTTTATTAAATAAGTCTATAAAAAGAATATAAATAGCTAGTAATATAGGTGTTAGTTATTTTAATATAACTAGTAATATAGCTACTAAAACTATATTAATCTATATTAAATTAGTTACTAACTATTTATATCCCCCTTTTTTTAAATTAGAAAATATTATAATTAGTAACTTAATAGGATCTCTAAATCTATTTATATATATTTCTTTTAGTATATTACTAATAGTCTAGATAGTTAGGCTACTAATTATACCTATTTTTAACTTATTCTTCATAAGATCTAAAATAACTTTTCTATATTATAACTATAGCTTCCTAAGTATAGTTAGGCGTATTATACTTAAGATTATATAGAATAAAGCTTCAGATACCTAACTATTTAAATTAATATATATTCTAGCTATCTTAGTAATATAAGTTTCCTAATTAGTATTTAAGATAGTACCTAATTAGTATAATTATAATAATATAATTAGTATAAAATCCTATTATTATATAAACTCCTTACTAACTACTTTATAATAATTATAATTACTATTAACCTAAATAGAAATAAAAGACTTATTATTTATTAATATAAAGACTAAGAAAAATAGCTTATCTATCTATCTCTATATCTCTTTAGTCTTATCTATTATTATAATATTATTATTAATAGTTATACTAATTTACTTCTTCAAGAGTTTTTGCTAAAGGGCTAGGTTTTTTCCTTATTATCTATAATCCTTTTATTTAACTATAAAGCCTAAATATTAATATTAAAAACTACTAGTAAGTAGGTAAAGTATAGCTTATATTTAGTAATAACATAGTTCTTAATATTATAATATATATAAATACTAGCCTATATATATATTTAGATAACTAAAAAGTCTACTTAATAGGCTTTATATATACTTATAGTAAGAATTAATTAAAGTTTAGTAGTTATAGCTATCTATCTATTTAACTCCTTATAATAAGAAGAAGTAATATTCTAATAGTATTATACTAATACTAGGGTAGCTTAAATTACTTTTATACTTATTATCTATATATCTTTATTCTAATTAACTATCAGTTCTAATTAGGATAAGAACTATAGTTTATTATAGTTTTATAATTCTATATTAAAAATCTTAAAATCTATTATAATTATATAGTAGTATTAAATTATAATATAATAGTCTGTCTAGTTAATATTATAGCTAATAGTAGTTATTTAAATTTAATAAGAAAAAGCTAGTTAGAAATAGTTTAATTAAATATCTCCTACTTAAGAGTACTTTCCTATTTATCTTATAGTTAATTTAAACTTAATGAAGAATTTAGTAAATATCTATTTAAGTTTCTAATATAAGTAGTAGATCTTCTCGAAAGTCTAAATATTATAATAGGAGTTCTTATAGTACTTAGTAAGGTACTAGAAGAATATATTAATATTTTAATTATATTAAAGCTTTTATATTATATAAAAGTTGCTAATTTATATCTAGATTTTAAGTAATAAGCTAGTCTATAGGAATTACTAGAAGTTTTCTAATTTCTTAATAAAAACCTAATTAACTTCTAATTTATACTATATAGTTATCTTCTATATAAGAAAGTAGAAAGTATTACTATTAAAAAAAGTATTAATAAGAAGTAATTTCTTCTTTATATAAAATGCCTATATTACTATCAGTTACGCTATACCGTAGGGTATGTAGTAACTATACGTATTACTATATATATAGTAGTATACCCTCTACGCCCTACTAATAACAAGTACTAAGTATCTAGCGCTAGCTATAGCTAATTATATAGTAATTAATAAGTAATTACTATACTATAGATCTAGAGCCTTATATAACGCTTCATATTATATAACATAGGAATAATAATAATAAATAATTAGAATACTATTTTATACTTATATAGTAAGATTATATATAATATATATTACTTTTTAGATGAATTAATACTAATTAGTAGTTAACCTTTCTATTATACTACTATACTATAAATTAATAAGGCTTATTATAGTAGAAGAAGTAATTATAAAAACCCTATATCTAAAATCTATATAAGATGAAAGATCATAAGATTTATTACTTAGATATTTTAAACCCTTTCTATTTTAAAACCTTACTAAGAGCTTTTGAATTATATACTAACCCCTTATAAATAGTTATTATTATAATACTAATAATTATACTTAATTTAGTTTTAAAATAAGATACTTCTTAATAGTTATTATTAGGAAGTTAATAATTACCCTTAATTTTTATTTATAAGAGTATATTTAGTAAATATAATAATTTTTTTAATTTTATATTAGAGTTTTAGTATTAGAGATTTATAATATTTCTAGTTTTAAATATTTAAGAGATTTATATAGTTTTTTAAAAATTCTTCTAATAACTTCCTATTTTTATAATAACATCTAAATTAACTCCTATAAGTAAGATACCCACCTTAAGTATCCCTATATTTATAATGATAATACTTTTAGATATCTCTATCTTTATAAAACTCTATTAATATTTTAATCTAATATTTTTTAGCTAAATCTCTAATCTTAACTATATAAAGATTATAAATAAAAACTCTATAAAAATCTCTACTTATATAGTATATTAAGTAGCCTTTTATATATATATATATAAAACTCTATAGCTTAGAATTCTTCTAGATATTTAAAGGCGACTTTAAGGATTAGCTTCTAATAATATAGTAACTCGCTAGCATCTTTATATTATACTATTTTAGAGATTACTTTATAATATATAGTATTAAAGTTAATATAAATAGTAAATAAATCTTTATAGTATTATACTAACTATCTTAATAATAAGAGTTTAATCTATAGACTTATAAGGAATTTTAAGAAGTTTTAATATACTATATTAGCTTTAGGACTAATTTTAAAAAGTACTTTAAATAGGTTAATAACTTTATACTAAAAGAGTTAGACTTTATTCTACTTTTCTATAATACCTAATTTAAAATTAAATATATAATACTAGTAATATTTTTATAATAAGAAGTTAAGAAGAAATACTTATAACTAATTTAAGCAGCCTATATACTTATAGTATAAGATAGGAAACTTCTATTATAATAGTTAACTTTATTAACTTTATATTTAACTATCTCAGAACTTCCTTAATACTAAAAGGAGTATTATAAGTATATTTTACATCTTATTTCTACTACCCTTTTTAACAATACTTTAGCTAAGTATACTATAGACTTTATAAAGTTATATAATAAGAATATAAAGTATAGCGGAGGCCTATATAATATATTTAAGACGAAGATCTATATTTTTTACAATTACTATTTTAAGCTTAGTATTTTATATTATCTATAGGCTAGCGTATTTCTAATTATATTAAAAAATTAGGCTTTTAAGTATTATTTTAAATATTTAAGTAACCCTAGCTTTAATTCATAATTCGAATGAATAATTCGTCGTATTAAAAACTACTTTGAAAATAATAAATATTAATAGCTATACTTCTCTAACTAGTAAAATACTACATTTTAAAGTATTATAACTAAGAATTTTAAGAAGAATAAAAAAGAAGCTTTTGAAACTTTTATTTTTAAGCTTACTTATATCTAGAAAGCCTTTCTGCCGAATTTCTATATAAATATAGTATTCTATTTCTAGCTTATAAGTACATACTTCGGTATACCTAAGTACTAATTAGCTTTTTTAGCTTTATAGTAACTTCTTAAAGTCTTTATAACTAGCTGAGATAAGCTATAAGTAATACTATATTACTTTAAAAATTATAATATATTTAGGATAATAGAAATAACGGCTAGAGGTAAGTTGACGATTAATTTTAAATTAACTATATATATAACTCTTCTTAAGAGTACTTCTAAGGCGCCGCGTTATATAATATTTAATATTCTATTTATATAGCTTTATAAAACTTATAACTACTTATTCTAAATAATACTTATCTTTTTTATCTAGTTATATATAGCTATTTAAATAGGAAGTATTATATATATAGTAAAATAAGCTATTAGTCTATAAGGTATATTTTTAAAGAGAGGTATACCTTATTTAACTAGTATAAGTTAAATGTTAACTTTAGGGTATATTTCATAATAGTATATTAAGCTTTTTTTATAGAGTATAAAAGTATTAATAATTTAGATAATAATCTTAAAAACTCCCCTTAAGATTATAAACCTAATAATACTATTATATAATACTAAATATAGTACAACTTTAAAAATAAGACTTTTACTCCCCCTAAATAGTTTTTAATATTATTCTTTAGTAAAAACTTTATTACTTTTAATAAAAGTAAAATTATAAGAATCTTTTAAGACTAGGTAATACTTTATACTTTTACTTAAAGTAGTACTTCTAGTAGTAAAATTGATGAAAAAAGTAGTACTATAGCCCTTATATCTATATTTATACTTAAAAGCTATTACTTAAATACTAATTTTTAAAATATTTTGCCTAACTTAAATATAACCAGCTTCTTAACTATTAGGTATTCTTAGTTTACTACGTTTAAATAGACTATTAATTTTTCTATAACTCTTATACCTCTATAAGGCAAATTAGTAATAATATACTTCAATAGAGCCTTTCTAATTACTATATTTAGAATAATTAATATTCTTATACTTCTAGGCGTTATTATATTTTATATAATACTATATAATACTTCTTTTTTAATCTACCTTATAGATATAGATTAACTTAGTATTATATTTAATAATATATATAACTAGTTCTACTAAAATAAAAGGGTTATTTTAATTATTTAAAAATAGGAATATCTATAGTTATTCTTTAATAAGGAGAAAATAATTACTTCTATATATCTTATAGAGGTAGAAATATAGAGACTCTATTATTACTTTAAATACCTAGCCATCATATATTTCTATAATATCTTTAATAAAATGGGATATCTAGTTGAATATTACGCCTTTAAAATACTTAAGAAGTATTATTACTAGTACTAAATATATAGTATAACTTTTTCATACTTTTACTTTACTATTTATAGTAATATTAACTTTAATTTTAAGATTGTTATTAATATCATCTATATTAATAGCCGCCCTATATTCTATATTATTAATATTATAATAATATTTAATACTATTTAATTTTTACTAAATATTTCTATAAAGGTAATATAGGAGGCTTTTAAAGTATATTAGATTGATATATACTAAAGCCTTCCTAATTTTATTATAACTAATATAAATATATTATTTCAATCTAAAGACTTTAAATTAGAAGTAAAAATAATAAGATTAATAGTCTATATTATTTTAATTAAGGTATATAATAGTATTAGTAAGGTTAAGTAATATTATATATTCTTCTACTGTATATATAATATTTATTATAATAAGGTACTTACTACTATTTAAGAGATATTTCTTTAAGTAATATATAAAGTAATTAATAATACTACTAGGCTTAATAGCTTTATACTTATTCTATTTATTTTTAGAATGTATTCTTACCTTATAGAAGATTCGGCTTTTTTTATAGATATTATTATTTAGACCTATATTATATATAAAACTACTAAAGAAATCTACTATAAATATACTAAGTATATTTTTAACGCCATTTTAGTAATATATAATAATTTAGATATTTTATATATTATAACCTTTTTATTCTAATCCTTAATATATATATAGTAAGAGAAAAATAGCTAGTAAGGCTTATACTACCTCCTTATCATATATAGTGAGATATATATTCTTAAGCTTTTTTGTAATTCTTAAGAGTTTTAATCTATAGCTATAAAACTATACTTTGAGAGTAGTAATTAAGAGATCTTATTAAGTTATATTAATATAATACTAATATTTTTCAAGATACTGATGTTTAAAAGTACTTATGAGATACTTATAAGAATTAGTACTATTATAGTAAGAGACCTGATGTTATATAGAGATATATATTTTTATAATAGTATTTTAATTTCATCTATAGCTGTCCCTATAGAGCCTTAAAATACTTAATAAATACTATAAGATACTATTATTATAGATAATAGTAATACTACTATTATTAATAATAATAATTTTCTCCTTATTTAAGTAGTTAGTAATTTATTATTCTAGCCTTAAGTATATTAGATCTAACTAATTTTAAATTATATAATTTATAGGAGTAATTTACCTTCTTAAGATTTTAGTTAAAAATCCTATTTTATAATATATTTTATAACTAAGGAATAGTGTAATATAGTACTAACGCTTAATTTCTATAAAAAAGTATTATTATAATATTTAAACTACTATTTAGAAAGTTAATTAAAAAGGAAGTTAAGAGTATTATTACTAATAGTATTATTAAGATTATCTAATATAACTCTATTTTCCATAAGGATTATAAGTATTTTAAGTCTTATATTATTAATAAAGTTAAAAATAAAGATACTAATGAAATATATAAGAAGTTGAGACTTATAATCTAAAGTTTTAGAAATAACAATAAGTTTAAAATATTAATATAATTACTAATGATTTAATAAAGTAGTTAGTAGTTAATTTTAGCTGTAGTTCTAGCTTTCTTCTAGTATATTAGTATAATAATATAGCTTTATAACGTTATATAGGCTTATACTTAAGTTAAAATAGAGTTTATAAGACGTATTATAGCCGAACTATTCTTATATCTTAAGGATTAATACTCTTCTAGTTCTATTATAATTATTATTAAATTATTATCTAGTTTTATTAAAACTAATACTTACTAGTAAGTAACTTATTCTAAATATTATAAAGAGTAGTTATAAATAGAAATATCGATATATAACTTATATTTCTTCGTCTTATATCTTAAAAATAATGCTTTTAGTTTTATAGGTATATAAATTAATAATACCCTTAGCCTCTTAGATACTACCTTTTTATGCCGTAAAGATAAAGAGTTCTAAAAAGCCTTATTTAAAGCTAAACCTAAGATAGTCTTTTTAAAAGTAGTATTACTAGTATTTAATAGAGGTATTTTATTACTTGATGGCGACGCCTTCTACTTACGCTAAAAGTACTAAAAGTAAAAGCTTATTTTTATCGATATATATATAATACTTAAAATACTTAAGAAAGTGTATGTTGAATAATGTATATATAAAGTATACTTTGTCTTAATATACTAGCCTAAAATATTATTTAATTTCTCCTATATAGTATAAGAATAATAACCCTTAGGTAATAATACTACTACGCTTAATAAATATTTTAAGTAGTAAATTAAATATCTTAATTATAGTTTTAATTTTATATTATTTAACTTCTCTAAAGTATACCTTTATGTTTTTATTAATAGCTCTTTTACTAATAATACTAACCTCTCGTTTTAATTAAGATTTATAATAATTTTAGGCTAAGAGACTACTACTAGTAATAACTAGTTTAACTTCTATAGTAACTTTATATATTATTTTTTTATAAAAAATAAAAGAATTACTAGGAATATACTTATTTTAGAGATCTATACTATAGTAGTTAGTATAAATTTTACCTATATTATAACTATATTACTTAAGAAGATCCTTTAGTATTAAAAATTCTTTTAAATTCTAATTATTATATATACTAATCTATACTTATTCTATAAGTATCTTATAAAACTTAGTATTACTAAAGAAAAATACCTTATAATTAATATTATAGCATTAAAGTAGTTATATAAATATTGCGAATTTTACGAAGTATAGTAGATTAATAGAGATAATAATATTACTAATATTTTTACGAAAGGTATATTAAATTATACCCTCAAGAGATTTATTAATTCAAACTATATAACTATTTAAATAGAGGGATAGGTAATTTAAATAGAGTAGATAAATAGGTATTTAAATATTATTGAGGCAAAAAAGGCGTAGATTACTAAAAGTATTATTTTTCATATAAATAGATAGGTATTAGGGTATATAGCAAAAAGAAAGAATTGCTAGTGTTAGTTATATTATACTATAAGGTATGTGGTAACTATACATGTTACTATATATATAGTAATATGCCTTCTGTACCCTATTAGCGATAGGTACTAAGTACTTAATACTAGCTATAGCTAATCGTATAGTAATTAGTAAGTAATTACTATACTATAAATCTAGAACCTTACGTAGCGCCTCACGCTACGTAATATAATAATAATAATAACAAATAACTAGAATACTACTTTATACCTATATAGCAAGATTACGTATAGCGTACGTTACCTTCTAGATAAACCAATAATAACTAATACTAATAACCTTTTCTTTTTACTATATATCTTAATATCTATCTATTTATATGAAAAATAATATTCTTAATAACTTATACTTTTTTACTTTAATAATATTTAAATACTTATTTATCTATTCTATTTAAATTACCTATCTTTTAATTTAAATAGTTATATAAATTAAATTAATAAATCTCTTAAAAGTATAACTTAATATACTTTTTATAAAAATATTAGTAATATTATTATCTCTATTAATCTACTATATTTTATAGAACTTATAATATTTATATAACTATTTAAATATTATAATATTAATTATAAGGTATTTTTCTTTAGTAATACTAAGTTTTATAAGATAGTTATAAAATAAGTATAAGTTATTATATATAATAGTTAGAATCTAAAGGAGTTTTTAATATTAAAAGATATTTTAAGTAATATAATTATAATATAGATAAAGTTTGTACTAATTATAATAATATAAATTTCTAAAGTAAATATACTTCTAATAATTCTTTTACTTTAAATAGAAAGATAAGATATAAAGTTATTATAGAATTCAAATTAGTTATTATTAGTAGTAGTCTTTTAGCTTAAGATTATTATAAATTCTAATTAAAATAAGAAATTAATATTATGAGTAAATAAGCTATTAATTAGAATTTAAAGATATACTTTAAAGAGGTTAAGTAATATAAAGTTAAGATTATAATCAAGGTATTTAATTTGTCATTTAAAGTATTTATTTAGTATAGTAGTATTATTACTTAAGGGTTATTATTCTTATATTATATAAAAGAAGTTAAATAATACTTCAAACTAATATATTAAAATAAAGTATACTTTATATATATATTATTTAATATATATTTCTTTGAATATTTTGAATATTATATTTATAGTAATAAGAATAAGTTTTTCCTCTTAGTATTTTTAATATAAGTAGAAAATATTACTATTAAGTAATAAGATACTTGTATTAAATATTAGTAATATCATTTTTAAGAAGACTATTTTAAATTTAGCTTTAAATAAAACTTTTTAGAGTTCTTTATTTTTATAGTATGAGAAGGTAATATCTAAGAAGCTAAAAGTATTATTAGTTCATATATTTATAAGGTTAAATATATTATTTTTAAGGTATAAGATGAAGAGGTATAGGTTATATATTAATCTCTCTATTCATAACTACTCTTTATAATACTTAGAGTAAGTTGCCTACTAGTAAGTACTAGCTTTAGTAAAGTTATATAGTAGTTTGATAATAATTATAATAAAGCCTAAGGGGTATTAAAAGAGTTTTCAAGAGGCTATATAGGTCTCTTAAGGGGTTAAGGCTAGAGATATTATAAATCTCTAGTACTAAAGCTTTAGTAATAACTTGAAGAGAGTTATTATATTTACTAAATATATTTTATAAGTAAAAGATAAGGGTAGTTATTAGCCTCCTAATAGTAGTTATTAGGGAGTACTTTATTTCAAAACTAAATTGAATATATTTATTAGTATCTTAATAATAGTTATCTATAAGAAGTTAATATATAATTTATAGGCTTTTAGTAAAGTCTTAAAATAAAGAGAGTCTAAAGTGTCTAAATAATAAATCTTACGATCTTTTATCTTATATAGACTTTAAATAATAGGATTTTATTATTACTTTCTCTGTTATAATAAACCTTATTAATCTATAGTATAGTAGTAATAGAAAGACTAATTACTAATTAGTATTAATTTATCTAGAGGGTAATATATACTATATAAAATCTTACTATATAGGTATAAAGTAGTATTCTAGTTATTTATTATTATCATTTCTATATTATGTAAAATAAAGTATTATATAAAGCTCTAGATTTATAGTATAGTAATTACTTACTAATTACTATATAATTAGCTATAGTTAGTACTTAGTACTTAGTACTTATCGCTAGTAAGGTATAGAAGGCATATTACTATATATACAGCAATATATATAGTTACTATATACTCTATAGTATAGTATAACTAATAGAAATTTATTGAACTTTCCTAAAGCTTATATAGACAACTGCTAGGTATTAGTTATTAAGATTGAGATTTCAAATTTATTCATAAAATTCATATGACTGAATAAAACTTACAATCTAGTCTTTTAAATAATAATAATATTTAAAGTAGAAATGAAGTAATAGAAAAATCTTTTAAATCTAGATAATTAATTGAAGTATTATAATAAGGATAGTAGATATTAAAAACAAAAGCAGTTACTTGATCTATATAATAAAATAAGGAATTAGTTTCAAGCAATCTCCCTTATATATTGAAATACTAGTTAGAATAAATGATTATACTAGAGAAAACCTAATTATCTAAAGATGTAAATAAAAAGACTAATAATCATGATTTACATTTAAGTATATTTTCTCAAAGAGTTACTATATTATATAATATATTTCCAAGTATATAAAATTAGTAGGAATCGGTATATAAAGTTATGAAAACTTGATTAAAATAATACTTTTATAAATGAATTTTAGAATTTATTCTCAAATCTTATAATAATTTATATTCTTACTAGAAATAAGCTTATACTTATAATTTCTAGACTTATTCTAATATATAAAGAACTTCCTTTGTTCTTATTATCCTAATAGAAGTAAAAAGACGTTGTATAATAATTCACTACGGATAGATCGTATAAGATTCGCTCTATAAATATATACTTATTTTACCTTTTTAGCTCTTGTGGTTCTTAGATAGATGAGGTAAATGTATCGAGGTATACTCTTTTATAAAGTATTAGAAGTAGTTTAAGTTATATATATTATAGTTGTAGTGCCTTATATGTTATAGTTATAGTAGCTAATATATTATAATTATGTGATAATGTATATTATACTTTGGCTTATGCGTTATAATTATAGTATCCTACATATTATGGCTATAATAACCTATATATTATAATCAGAGCTAGAATTCTAGTAATATAGCTAGGATTCTAGTAGTGTAGCTAGAATTCCGAAATAAACCTCCTATATACAAATTCTAATATCTCTATAAATAATAGTTAGAAAGAGTTAATTATACTATTGATTGGATCACTATTTCTCCTTCTATTTCATTATTATTATTACAAATATACTAATTAAGTCTTTATGTTGAGAAACCTGTTTTTATTATTTTATATTTCTTCTGATTTTATAACTATCTCTAATCATAATTTAATTATTAATTTACCTCTCTATCAGTTTGTTCTAATAGGTTATAAATTTAACTTCTTTCTATCTAAAGATTTTATACTTTATTCTTGAAAAGATCATTCTTCTTATTTATTTATAAAAGTTAAATATTATAATAAAATATATAAAAGTTTCTACTTTTTACTACTTTTATATAAATAAAATACCTTAATAGAATTATTTCCTAAACCGGTAGCCACACTACTAGGTCCTTTTAGCTACATTTACCTATAGAAATACGTACAGGCTATAGTATATAACTAGGTATTTTCCTATTATAGAGATTATTTATTAGAAGTTATATAAGACTACCTACTAGGCGGGGAGCTGAATACGTAAAACTCTATTACGATTATTTCAATTTTATAAAGATCCATTGTATTTAATATAGTATTTCAGTATTCAAGAATCTGAGTTTTCTATTTATTTTAACTTTCTTTATTCTCTAGATATTGAATATTTACTCTTAATTTACTATCCTTTTAAATTGGTTTTAAATTTATATCTTCTTCAATTTTAAATTATTCTAATAGTAAAAAGATTAATATCTATAGAAAATTGATTCTTCTTATTTTTAATTCTATTTTAACTTTTAATTGATTTTATAAAGAAGGAGAAGTTGAATTTATTTAAGAAAGAGAAGAAAAATATGAAGATTGAGATTTCTAATTTTCAGATTTATTCTATAAGTTAAATTTTTATTTTAAATATAAAAGAAGGATTTGAAATCTTTAGGTTCTATTTTCTTACCAATTATTATACTTTGATATATTATATATTATAAGACTTCTATATTTATTTAGAAACGTTCTTTATAAGATAGATTCTTCAGTAATTTATTTTATTTTAATAAAACAGGTAATTTTAGAAAGATTACTATTTCTGAATTGATAAGAAGTAATACTGATAAAATCTCATTCATTTATATTAAAGCTTTCCTTATTAGTAAAGATGTTTTGACAGATATTATTGGATTTCATACTTCTGAAAAAAAAAGGTTTTAAATTATATATAACTATATTATCAGAATATGTTTTTGAATTATTAGAGATAATATAAGTACCTTTTAAATACTTGAATATTCATAAGAATTCTATAAGTCTTTGGGATTTATTGATAAAATATTAATCTATAAAGAGACTTTTTAATACTACTTTAAATAAGTCTAGTAATATAAAGGACTTTCTAAATAGAATTTAAATAACAACGAATAATCTATTTTATAATAAATTAGAATTATTTAAATAGGTAGTCATAACATATATTTTGAATAGTTTTAATTCTTATTGTAAAGGTTTTATTATTTTTATAACTTAGAGTTTTAAACTTAACCAAGAGGTTTATATTTTAGATTTTCTGTTTTCTAATGTATTAGATATATTGAAAAGAATGAATGATAATTTCATTAACTATATTAAAAGTATTAAAAAAGAAGGTTTTTAAAATTATTAAATAGTTATATAAATCATAGAAAGAACTCTTTTATAAAGATTATAAGAAAAGTAATTATACTAAAGCAAATTGTATTTATTTTTATTTAAAGAAGGCTTTCAACTAATAGAAGAATATCTTAATAAAACGTAGTACTAGAAATAGGAAAGAATGTAAAGAAGGGAATTTAAAATCTATTAGTATTATTTTCGTTAGAAGTAAAGAAAATATTACAAAAAAGATTAGTTTCTAGAAGAAAGAGAAAGACTTATATCTGAGGAGTTTACTTCTAAAGATATAGATTTTAATATAGTTTCTAAAGAAGATAATACTTTTCAATTTATAAGAATTATCTAAAAGCCCTATATAAAAGGAAATAATAATAATATTAAAATAATAACCCTTATAATAAACTAGTAAACTACTAGAAATTTTAAGGATTTAATAAAAAGATACAATTACAAAATATTTATCTGTATCATAATATAGCTATTACTATTTATATAGTTAAAGCTAAATCTATTTTACTTAATATAAGATTAATTTTAAAACAGATTAAATAGGAAAATATTATATATTTTATAGTAAGAATAACAAGAAGTTTAAAAATATCTCTAAAAGATAAAATCTTCATATTAAAAGAAGTTATTTATATCTCAAAATTAGGAGTTATTTTCTTCTTTTCAAGAAAATATAATACTATAGGAATTATATAAATCTTCTAGAAAAAGCCTATATTATATAATATAGACAAGAACTCTATTTTAATAGTAAGATTAAAGAGAAGTAATTTACATAAATTTAATAGTCTTTTTTAATAAAAGAATACTATTCTTTTTAATATTATATTAAAACATATTTAGCCTTTATATAACTATGCATATTATATTGATAGAAAAGTTATAAATAGTTTAAGAGATAATATTCTAAATCTATCTTATAAAATACATAAAGTAAATATTCTTTCTATTTGTAGAGCCTATGTTAAATGAAGTTTTACTAATAATATCAATAGAAGTAATATAAAATAAAAGAAAGTCTTTAATATTTACATTATATTGGCTTAGATTTATATAGACTTAGAATTTATATAATATATAACAGATTTGATAGATTTATTCTATTTATTAATAAGTTAATTAGGTCTACTTAGGGACTTTTATTAAGACTTAAGTTAGCTGAAGAAGTTGAGAAATCTTTCTCGAATTTAGAGGATTGAAAAACAATAATAATAATAATGAAGGAAATATAAGAGAGTTCGATACTAATAGAAGTAATAAATTTATTAAGAAAGGAATAAAAGATAATTATTCTTACTCTAATAGGAATGGCTAATAGTATGCTCTCTATTACAACTATTAGTAGATATATTACACTCTAAAGTATAACTTTAGTCTTCCTACCCTCTTACTAATTACTATAGCTAGCTTCTAGTTAATCTGAAGTTAAACTTCTTATAGTTATAATTAGTATACCTACTTTATATTAACCTTTTTAATAATAAATAACTAATAACTCCTTCTATAATAACCTTACGCCTTTACACCTTTATAGCTATTAATATATAATTTGAATATCTCGAGATATTTAATTACTACTAACTACAAATATTCTATTTAAATATTTATTATAACCTTAACATTTATAAGCTTAATATCCCTATTAAGCCCTACTTACCCCTAAGACGAAACTTTGTATTATTAATATAAAAGGTCTTTACTACTAATATAAGCTCACTTATAATCTCTATATAAGTATAATAAGACTCAGCCTATTCTTATTAATAAATAACTTTAATATATTAAATATAGCTAATATATAAATAATACTTATATAAATATAGATACTTTTAGTATAACTTAATAACTTTAAAAACCCTTATAATTCTTACATTATAATATTTTAAAATCTCTAGTAACTAAGTTTATAATACTATATTAATATTAAGATATTATCTAATTAATATTTAATCTCTAAAATTCTTAACTTAATATAATAGTTTATTGAATAGCTAGATAATTATTTTTCAAATATCTATATGCTACTTATTAATTGTAGTTTTTAAGATAATTTTATTAAAGTTTAAGTTAATTAATTAATAGCTTTAGTTATAAGGGCTATAAGTAAATGTTATTATACTTATTCTATATTTTTCGTCTTATAGATAGCTATATGAATTTTGAAGGGATTTTAAATCTAATATAAAAGTATAAATATAGAAGAGTAATAAATTATAGAATACCTAGCTCTTATAAATATTTGATTTTATCCTATTTTTAAGAAGTTTGAAAACATTCTTAATTTTATAATCTTCATAGTTTCTTTTAGCTATATATACTAAGCCATAGCTCTAATAAGGCTTTCTTTATATAAATTATTATTATAAAGTCTTCTTCAACTAAAAAATTAAATATTAGAATTAGGAATATAATTATCTATAATAATAAGTAATTTCATTACTGTTTTAACTAGTTATAGGCTAGTATTAATATAAATGGTATTATTAGGTAAGATTTATAGTTAAATCTATATTTAGGGTGAAAAGCTTAGATATTATTCTAAATATAGAGTAAAAATAACCAAATTCTTACTCTAATAATATTCAGAATATTGGACTTCTCTATATAGATAAATCCAATAGTTTAATAAAAAGAGTAATAAGAATTCTAATTAATATAATTAGAATTCTAATCTTTATTTATATTTACCTTATTACTTATAGGAGGGTACTCTAATAGCCTTTATATATATATATATATATATATATACATATATATATATATAATAGAACCCTTTATAGTTTTATAGATTTTAAGACTCCTTATAAATTAAAAAGTAAAATAAAGTATAGTATTAATAATATTGAGATATATAGTAGTCTCTATTGTTATATAAATTAAGGACTTAATATTGAAAAGTTGGATATGAGAGTTTATAATGAAGCTATAATAACTTATAGAAATAATACTTATAAGATTTGAGATTTGGATAAAAGGAGAGCTATATAGTCTAGAAATATAAAACTCTTAGAAAGGATATCTTTTACTTGAGAAAAGGAGTCGCCTTTATTTATTAATTTAGAAAAGAATTCTGATAATTATAAGTTTAATTAGCTAAATAATAATTTTACTCTAAATATAGATAATTCTATTTCCAGTATAAACTAAAG
>AMCV02000002.1:1696142-1722639 GCA_000350065.2 Colletotrichum orbiculare MAFF 240422
TATTTAAATATCTATTCATTCATTCTACTAAAATTATTTATCTTTCTATTTTAATAGTTATATAGTTTAAACTAATAAATACTTTAAGGATATAATTTAGTATAATCTTTATGAAAGTATTAATAGCATTACTATTTCTAGTAATCTATTATATTTTATAGAGTTTATAGTATTTATGTAATTACCTTAATATGATAAGATTTATTATAAGTTATCATTTTTTAATAGTTTTAAGTTTCAAAAGATATTTATAGAGTAAGTATAAATTGATATATATAATAATTAGGATTTAAAAGAGTTTTTAGTATTAGAAGATCTTTCTAAATAATATAATTATAGTATAAGTAAAGTCTATATTAGTTATTATAGTGTTAATCTCTAAAGTAAGTATATTCTTAGTAATTCCCCTATTTATAATATAGGAATAGTATATAGAATTACTATGGAAATTAAATTAACTATTACTAATAGTAGTCTTTTAGCTTAAAATTATTATAAATCTTAATTAAAATGAGAGGTTAGTATTGTTAGTAAATCAGTTATTAGTAGAAAAATAAAGATATATTTTAGGGAAGTTAAGTAGTATGTAATTAAAGCTATAGTTTGAATACATAATATATTATTAAAGATATTTATTAAGTATAATAGTATTATTACTTAATGGTTGTTATTTTTTTATTATATAGAAGAAGTTGAATAATACTTTAAATTAGTATATTAAGGTAAGATATGTCTTATATATATATTATTTAATATATATCTCTCTAAATACTTCAGGTATTATATAGATATTAATAAGGGTTAGTTTTTACCTTTAGTATTTGTAGTATAAATAAAAAGTATTATTATTGAGTAATAAGATATCTCTATTAAATATTAGTAGTATTACTTTTAAGAGGACTGTCTTAGGTTTAGCTTTAAATAAAGCTTTTTGAAGCCTTTTATTTTATAGTATAAGAAAGTAGTATTTTAGAAGCTAAAGGTATTATTAATTTATATATTTATGAGGCTAAAGGCGTTACGTTTAGGATATAAGATAAAGAGGTATAAGATATATATTAATATTTCTATTTATTATTATTTTCTATAGTATTTAGAGTAAGTTGCCTATTAGTAAGTATTAGTTTTAATAAAGCTATATAGTAATTTAATAATAATTATAATAAAGCCTAGGTGGTATTAAGTATGAAGATATAAGAGTAGTTTTATTATGATATACTTTATGAGTTTTAGTTTAGCTTCAATATAGGTTTATATAGTATTATAGTATTATAGAACTATATTATTATATTAGAGGAAAGTTAGGGCTATGGCTTAACTTAATTACTAGTTATTCTATTAGATTACTGGTAATTGTATTAGTATCTTGAATTTATTATTATTTCTAAAGCTTTAGATTATAAGCCTTAACTTCTTATATATTTTATTAATATCTTTATTTTTAATTTTGTTAATAGTATAAGATTTAAAATATTTATAATTATATAGAAAATAGAGTTATATTGAATAACTTCTATAATATTATTAGTAATAATATTTTTGACCTTCTTTTAATTAGTTTTTCAATGATAGCTTAAGTATTATAATAATACTTTTTTTTTAAAAGTTAAGTATTAGTATTATATCCAACTATTGTTTAGTTATAAGGTATGTTATAAAATAAGGTTTTTAATTAAAGTCTAGAGAAGTTAAATAATTCTTATAAATACGAGATTTGAAGTTAATTAGATTTAAAGTATGTAAAATTAAAATCATATATTACTAATTATTCAAATAAGGAAGAAATTCTTATTATTTATAGTAATAGTATTATTATTACTTATATAGTGTAGTATATTATATATTTAGCCTCCTACTTAGTAGGTAGCCTTATATAATACTTAGTATTAAATCTCTATAATAAAAAGAAACTTAGTAATATACTATAGCCTATATATATCTCTATAGGTAAATATAGTAAAAAGAACTTAGTAGTATAGTATTTAGTTTAAACCTAGCTCTAACCTAGAAATAGGTAATATAAAGTGATAAAGTAACAACTAAATATATAAACTTACTAGTATAAGCTATATAATAGTTTCTATAATAAGTTGTAGCTTAATATATTAATAGTAGCTTTGAAGTATTAAACTTACTATAGTAATACTTATAATGTTGATTCATACTAGCTGGTGATAATACTACTAGTATATTTTAATAATACTAGCCTTATAGATAAAAGAGAGCAATAAACTATAGATCAGCCTTCTCTTTATCTTATAATAATATTACTATTAATAATAATAATAATAATAATAAGAATACTATTATTATATTTAACCCCTATAATCTAAATATAAATATTAATCTTATTAAAACTATTAATAACTATAAAGACTATAGCTATTTTTATAAAGATTTAAATAAGCTAATATAATATAAAGATAACTTTACTATTCTTTTTAGCCTTTTTAAAATAACTATAGTTAAGTTTAACTTTAAAGTATTATTAGTAGATAAAGCTATTAGTATAGCTAAGAAGTATAAGATTAAAAGAATAAAAAAGAATCTAGTATTTAAAAATAGGATATTTAATAATAATTCTAAATACTTTAAATATATATTAGAAGTAACTTGTTAGATACTACTTTATTCTAAAAAAGTATATATATTGAAATCTATAGTAGTTATTAGCTAATAGTTGGGAAGGCTTAAGATAGTATTATTAGATAAGATAATTTAAAGTTAGAAATATCATACTATAATATTTAAAGACTTAAAGTAACTATAGTTATAATAGTTAGTATAAAGTGGGTTGGAGCATAGATTCTACCTGGGTATTAAATGTTTTCTATATAAAGCAAAAGGCTTTATTATTACTTATAATAATAATAACTTATAATATTTACTAAGTATTCTACAGTTTAATAAAGAGAGTTATAGAAAGAATTAGAATATTATTATAGGAATATATATCCTTATATACATAGAATATTAACTTTCTTATAATAATAATATAAGTATTTGTAGATTTCTTATAGATACTCTTAGGCGTTAGTATCTTAAGAATATTATTTAATAAGATTTCTTAATTATTTTTAAAGTATAGTTTTAAAATTATAATTTGAAAGCTTTAGGAGTAATAACAAAGTTTAAAAATATATATCTTATTATGGATAATAAGGAGGTAGTATAAGCCTTATTAATTACTTTTCTCTTATTATATATGTCTATAAGGGATTAGAAATAAAAAGCTATAATTTAGAAAGTATTAAAACTATTATATATTATTAAAATAGTATTAATGATATACTTAGTCTATTTATAGTAGACTTCTTCTATTATTTTATAGATAATATAAGTTTAAGTAACAGTATTTGGAGATGGAGTTAAACGTTCTATAAAGTAAGAATATATGTTATAAATAAGTCGTATAAATATAAAGCTATTTAAATTAATAGTATTATTTATTATTTTATATATTATTTAAACTTGCTTCATATAGTAATTTAACGTCTAGCTAGTTCTAACTATTATAGTAAGAGCAGTAGGTTTAAATCTTATAATAGGTAAGTACGACTAGTAGCTTTATACCTTCTAATTATATAAACTATATAATAATTACTACTAGCTATTTGTTCCTACTATTAGCTATTTATAGCTAGCGACTATTAATAGCTAGTAATATATATTACTAGCTAGTTAGTTTTAGTTTTATATAACTATAATCTTTTAAAGAATTAATTATAATAGATATAAGCCTATATGTACCTTCTATATTTATTAGTAACTATATTAACTAACTATATTTGCTGCTTGAGGTTTCCTCTATTTAAATAGTTCCTTAGTACTAGTAGTATCTATAGGGTTTATAGGGTAAGAGCTTACTACTAGGTATAGCTTCTTTTCAAAGGTCCTAAGAAATATATAACTTTAAATAGATCAAAGACTTTTAATATAACTATATAATAGATATTATTTAAAAAGATATTTTTAGATAGTAATAAATATATTATTATAATAAATTTTATAGGAAGGGCTGATAGCTTGCTTTCTACTATAATTATTAATAGATATATTACCTCCTACAATATCACTTTAGCTTTGCTACCCCCCTACTAATTACTATGACTAGCTTCTACTTAATCTAAAGCTAAACCCCTTATAGCTATAGTTAGTAAACCTGCCTTATATCAACCTTTTTATAGATAATAAATAACCAATAACTCTTTTTATAATAAGTTTACGTTTTTATATTTCTATACCTTTATAGCTATTAATATATCATTTGAATATTTTGAGATATTTAATTACTACTAAATATAAGTATTCTATTTGAATATTTATTATAACTTTAATACTTATAATTTTGACGTTTTTATTATAAACTAAGTCCTACTTACTCTTAAGATAAGACTTTATACCACTAATATAAAGGTTTCTACTACTAATATAAGCTAACTTATAATTTCTATATAAGTATAATAAGATTCAGCCTACCTTTATTAGTAGATAACTTTAATATATTAATTAAGTATAGTTAAGATATTAATAATACTTATATAGATATAGATATTTCTAATATAGCTAAATAGCTTTTAAAACTTCTAGAATTATATTACCATAATACTCTAAAGTAGATAGTAACTAATATGATAGTAGTATATTAATATTAGAATATTATCTAATTAAGATTTAGTCCTTAATATTATTAGTTTAATATAGTAAGTTATAAGTTAGCTAGATAATATTCTTTCAAATATCTATAGGCTATCTATTCATTATAGTATTTAGGATAATTTTATTCAGGTTTATTTTAATAAAGTAATAGTTTTAGTTATAATAGTTACAATTAGATATTTCTATATTTATTCTATAGTATTCTTTTTATAAGTAGCTATATAGAGTTTAAGGGGATTTTAGTTTTATTATTAAAAATATAGAAGAATAATAAATTATAAAATACTTAATTTTTAGAAGTATTTTATTTTATTTTATTTTTCAGAGGTTTATAAAAGTTCTTGATTTTATAACCTTAATAGTTATATTTAGCTATATATATTAAGCTTTAGCTTTAAAGAGGTTTTTTCTATATAAATTATTATTATGAAGTCTTTTATTACTATAGGGTTAAATATTAGAACTAGGGGTATAATTATCTAGAATAATAGGTAATTCTATTACTATTTAAACTATTTATAAGTTAGTATTAATATGAATACTATTATTAGATAAAGTTTATAGTTAAATCTATATATAGGGTAAAGAGCTTAGATATTATTCTAAATATAGAGTAAGAGTAACTAAATAATAAACTTTATATATATAGTAAAAGAATATATAGTATTATTTAATAGTAAGAGTAAATGTAGTATAGAGTTTATTAAATAGTTATACTAGGATTATATAAAGCCTAATTATTCTATTTATATATATTTAAATACTTTATTCTAATTTGAATAATTTATCCTTTTGAATATTTTATATTGAGACTATATACTATATTATTTATTTATTATAATGATAAAACTAGAAATATTTATTTATCCTCTAAACTACTCTTAAGTAATAAATATAGAAGAATTCATTTTCAATCTATTATATCAATTCTTTAATAAACTATTTAAAAATAATACACTTAACTATTAGTAACTTCAATATAGTAATAAAACTATCTAATAATTCTAACTTTAACTATTAGTATATTATATTATAATTCTACATTACTAGCCGAGATATTTAGAAATACTTCAATTTCAATATAAACTGAATTTTAATATACTAAAGCTAATCAATCTAATCAATTCTAATAAATAGCTTATCTAAGAAAAATACTACTCAATAGATATTTGAAATATTAAACCTTTTATTTTTTAGTTAAAAGTGTTTTTAACTATTATATTATAAATCTCAAACTTTAAATCATTAGAAAATGTAATTATAAAGAAATAGAGAAATATTATAATATAATCTAAATCTAAATTAATATAACTATTAATACTAATCTTTTATTACTAGCTTAAATAGAACGTTTTAATAATAATAATATCTTCTTTTAAATTTCTCTAAAAGCTCTAAAATAGTAATAGATTTGGAATAATTTAATTATATAATATTAAGTTAGGATAAAATATAAGAAGATCGTAGAGAAAGCAAATTCAAATATCTCTAATTTAGTATAATATAATAAGTAATATACTATCTATTTTTAAATAGTTATACATAAGATTTCTAAAGTCTAAAAAACTCTTATTATTAAAATTTAGTTTTAAATATTTAGTTAATATATTTCACTTAATTAAACTATGATTTAATATTAGAATATTATTAAAAGAGAAATTCTAAATTTAGAAATAAATACTTCAACTGAATATAGAGAAGTCTTCTCTACTTTATCTTATACTAACAGAAGTTTTATAAAAGACTATAGTAAAAGACTATCACATTAATTATTCTTATTAGAAAGTTAAATGAAATATTTTAATTCAAACCAAAATATTCATATAATCTTAAAAGCTCCCTATACTTTCTAGAAAACCATAATTATATTAAATATATTATTATAAATTTATATATTAGATTCCAATATATTTAAATAATAGTTACTATTGAAAATAATATTATAAATAAGATAAATGATTTAAAACTTTATGTTTTCTATTAGAAATCAATAATAAAAAGATAATTAAACTCCAAAGAATATTCTAATCAAGCTAAAGAAGTACATTTAGATACTTAAAAAGTTAACCCAACTCCTTTAGTTAATAAGTCTAATAATAATAACTATTTTCCTTCTAATTTAATATATACTAATATTAACCCCTCTCTTCTTAAGAAGTTAATTAAAAATCCCCCTAAGAAATTCTTTGATTATTTAAGAAGCTTACTTACTTTTAATATATATAATATTTCATAATTATAAAGTAATCTATATTACT
Source organism: Colletotrichum orbiculare MAFF 240422 (assembly GCA_000350065.2). NCBI lineage: Eukaryota > Fungi > Ascomycota > Sordariomycetes > Glomerellales > Glomerellaceae > Colletotrichum > Colletotrichum orbiculare. The sequence goes on from AMCV02000002.1 coordinate 1,703,060, forward strand.
AACTTAATAAACTTCTTTAAGAAGAACGTTTTAAATTAAATAAAAGAATAGATATTATTCATTATAATTTAATTAACTTCCCTATAATTAGATAAAGTAAATAGGTAATTAGAAATATCTTTAATAATTTCAATAAAAAGAATATTAGACTTAATATTAAATAATATAATTTATCTTGAAAACTTTTATATTAATATTATTTTGGTAGCTCTACTTCTTAATAAGACTAAAATTCAATATATAGGCTTTAATTATACTCTTAGATTCAGCTTAGGTAACTAATCTATTATTATAAGATAGTTATATAGAAAGTATAACTTTATATTCCTTAAATATAAACTAATCTCAAACTACTTTATAATTTATTTAAATAGGTTAAGTATTATTATAGAATTTCTAAATCTATTATTCTTTTAACCTTACCTAGAACAGCTCTCTTAGAAATATAATTTGAAGATTTACTTAATCTATGATAGATTATTACTAAAATTATAAAACACTTTAATTTTAAATATGAACTAACTCTTATAATACTATCTTTAGTAGTATCTCTTATTCTAAATAGTAATTAAGCTTTATCTCAACAGATTCCTATATATCAAATAAAACTAGGTTTAACTCTTTATATATTAATTATAATATAATTAGATATCTTATTTATATATATTCTACCTTTAAAATATTTTATAAATCCTTCTTATATATACTAAGATACTATTAACTATATAATTTAATACTTCCATAAAATAAGATTCTTAGTATTATAATTTAGTAACTTAAGAAGTATTAATAAGATACTTTAAATACTCCTAATTACTAGAAGTACTTCTTTTATAAACTATAAAGAAACTTAAAATTATACTATAATTATATTTTCTCTTTATTGAGAAACCTAATTCAATAAAAGACTACTTAATAAAATGTTATTATAATATGAATAACTAAAATAGAACTTCTTAGTTTTAAGTATATGTTTCAGAAGAGGCTGAAATAGTAAAGAAATTATATTAAAATATTAAATTTATCTTTAGAAATATTTACATAATCTATTATAATAAGTACTAAACTATTAAACTAATCATTTTAAAAAATAAATATCTATCTATTAAACTTCAATATATAAGTATTGAATAAATGTAATTATACTAAGACTATTCAAAAAGGAGTTTTAAAATAATCTATATACTTATAAATATAATATGAATAGATAGATTTATTGAAACCTTGACCTTAGTAAAAGTTAAGTAATTGAGAATACTTCTCAATTTTATAGATCTATAAGTAATACTCTTAGGACTAATTAAAATAGATAAATGAACCTCTTAGAATTATCTTTAACTATTTCAATAATATATATAAATAATTCTATTAGAATTCTAGCTATTTCGCTATTACTTATATAAATCCTAATAACCCGTCTTAGGTATTTAAAGGCTTGAGTATTTACTATTACTCTTATAACCCTATGTTTTCTATTTATTATAGAAAATCAATTATTAGAGTTAAAGTTATATTACTTTAACTATTTATACTCTAAATTGATCAAATTATAATATTAGAAAATTTAATAAATAGACTACTCAGTAGCCTAAGTATAATAGAGCTAGAAGCTCTATATAATATAAGGTTAATCTTTCTGAAAATAAATTCTATTTAAATATCAATACTATGAAGTTCTCTACTTCCTATAGAACTCGAACTTCTTATTATTATTACTATTTATATCAATATTAGTACTATTCTTAAATACTATTCTCAATAACCTATTTTTTATTAATTAAGAGCTATTAATTCCTCTTCACCTTTTACTAGTTACTTATTACTAATTTAATAAGTTATAAGTCTAACTTTATATCAACTTCTCTCTTTATATTATATTTCTATCTATACTTATTATTAACATTAATATCTATATCTTTATTAATACTTATTCAAATTATATTAAAGATTATACTAATTAATCCTAAGTTTCTTTATATCTATCTATTTATATAAAACTTCTTTTAACTATTTTCATAAAACTCTATAGCTTATTCCTTTTATATTTATTTTGACTAACTAATTAAGTCTTCTTATCAATTAATCAGTTTAATACTAGATAAATCTATAAAGAAATTATACTAATTAAAATAATAGGCTTATTATTAGACTAATAAAAGAAATAGTTAAATAGTAAAAGCTAAAAATTTCATATATTTTAAATCTACTAGGATTCTTTATAAACTAGCTTTTAATTCTATTCAGACATTTTATAAACTAGCTTTTAGATCTACTAAGACTTTTTATAAAATAACTCTTAGGTCTATTAAAACCTTTTATAAACTAACTTTTAAAACTATTAAGACCTTTATAAATTAGAATCTTAGGTCTACTAAAACCTTGATAAATTAAACCTTTAGGTTATTTCTAACCTTTATGAAAAGTATCTCTCATAAGATTTAAACCTTAGACTACTATAAATTATAAGACTATTAATCTATTAATTAATTATTAAGCTATACTATCATTAATCCTTTAGTTAATAATAGTTTACTAGAGTTAGATCCTAAGTATTTTAATTCTACTTTAGGATTTTAATCAATTCTTGTTTAAATAATTATTTTACTTTCTTAAGTTATTATTTAAAAGTATAAGTAATTCTAAGTTATATTTTATCTCTAAGTTAAAAGGGATTTAGAATTATAATATTTAGTTTATTTATATAAAGGTTTTACTTATAAGTAAAGATATTTTTATAGTTTTAATTAAACCTATTTCTAGAAATAATATTGATAAGTATAATAAAGTTCTTAGTTATATATAGTTAAATTATAAAAATAGTCCTTTAAGGGTAATTAAAAATAATACTAATACTTTTAATATATTTAATTATTTAAAAAAACTCTATAAACTAACTAGTTTTTCTAATACATTTCTTATTTATAAAAAGCTTTTTAATACTACTCTTAGTAATTTTAAGTTTATAGAAGAATATCTAAATAAGATGAAAGAAGGTATCAATAATTTCTTTTATAATAAAGTTAAAGTATTTAATTAAGTTATTATTATTTATATTTTAAATAGTTTCAATAAAAGTTATAAAAGTCTTATTACTTTAATTATTTAGAGTTTTAAATCTAAAAAGGATTCTTATAAATTAGATTTCCTATTTTTTAGTTTATTAGATAATTTAAAAGGAAAACTTAGACTTCTTTAGTTAATTGTATAATTAAGAAGAATTTTAAGAATAAGATTATTCAATAGTCTTCTTCTAAAGTTATTAAGAAATTCTAGAAGAAATAGAAAGTTATTTTTTATAATTATTATAAAAAGGCTAATTATACTAAAGAAAACTATTTTAAGTTTTATTCTAAAAAGAATCTTATTTAAATGAAATTTAAAGTTAATAAGAATCCTCCTAAGGTTTCTAGGAAGACAAAAGATAAAAAGAATAAAAATTCAGAATTAGTTAATATTATTTTAATTTAAGAAGAAATAGTTAAAAAGATTTCTAGTAATATAACTGAAGATCTTATATAACTCAATTCTAATACTAAAGAAATTAAAAAAGAAAGAAATAAAGAAAAAAGTATTAAATAGATTAAAGCTATTTTATTCTTTATTAATACTAGAGTTATTATTTATATAGTTAAAGATTATTATCTTTTAGTTAATAAAATTAAGACCTTCTTACTTATTAAGTAGGGAAATACTAAAGAGATTATTTTAATTATAAAAAGTAATTTAAAAATTATTTTAAATGATATTGAATATCTTTTATATAATATTTATTATATATTATAATTAGGTATTAATCTATTAAATTAATTTAAATTTCATTTAATAGGAATACTATCTATCTTTTCTAATAAACCTATATTATATAATATTAAATAGGATAAATTCTTACTTATAGGAATTAAAGTTAATGACTTCTATAAGTTTAGAATTCTTATTTAATCTAAGTAATTAGTTCTTTATATTAATATTGTTAATATTAATAGTTTAAAATTATAATATAAGAGAATAGGTTATACTAGTAATACTATTAAGATACTTAAGAATATAATAAATCATATTAGTTATAAGTATTTAAAAAGTAATAAACTACTTATATATAAAGTTTATGTTAAAGGTAAATTTATTAGTAAGATCAATAGAAATTTAAATACTTTTAAGAAGTTTGAATATCTTAATTATAATAATTTAGACCTTTATAGACCTACTTTACTAGAGATCTATAATTACTATAAAAACTTTATCTTATCAATACAAAAATATAATAGATTTATCTGGGGAAAGTTATTGAAAAGTAAAAGTTCTAAAGAAGTTATTTTAACTTTTAAAACGTTTATTAATATAACTAATAATAATAATAGTAATAAGAGAAATAAAGAAGTTAATATAAATTGTAGCCTTAAGTTTTCTAATAATAGAATAAAACTTATTTATCTTATTAATAGTATTATTTCTAATATAAGACTACTTTATATTTACAAGCCTAATAGTTTAATTAAAGAAGCTATAAGAAGTATAATTAATAAAGTTAGAATTTTTCTCTATAATTCTAATTTGTTTTTATACTTTTAGAAGTTAACTATATTAGCTTTTATTTATATTTATAATAGAACGCCTTATTCTTCTATTAAGTTTAAAACTCTATATGAAATGAAAAAAAAACTTTTTGTTAGTAATATAAAGGTTTTGAGTAGTATTTATTATTATATGGTTAAGAATAAGTATTTCAAGAAGCTTAATTTAAAAATAAAAAAAGATATTATAATTTTTTATAGTTATAATATTTATTTAGTTTGGGACCTTTAAGCTTATAATACTATTTAGTTTAGAGATGTGAATATTCTTGAAAACTAATTTAATTCTTAATAAAAAGAAGAGTTATCTATTTTTAATAATATTATAACTCCTAAGTCTAGTTAACTTAGTAAAGAAAATAAGTCTAACTAATTTAATTTTAGCAATTCTTTTTAGAATCTCATTATTATTAAGTTTAATAGAGTTTATAATTCTACTAAAAATATTTATTTTCTTCTTCTTAACAAGATTATTTATAATGATAGTAATTTAGATTTTTCTCTTAATAAAAAACTAAATAGTTTTTCTATAATTTATTTTAATAGAATTATAAATAGTATTGAGAATTTTAATAAAAGATCTACTATATCTATACAAATTCTTTTTTAAGTTTAAAAGTTAAAAAGAACTATGAATGGTATTTATATAAAGAGAGTATATTCCTTATAATTAAAAACTATCTTTCTTTAGTTTTTTATACTAATTATAATTAATATAACTAAAATAATAATTTATTTATTAATAAATATAGCAGTTTTCATACTACTAAGTATAGATTATTAGTTAATATTCTAGATGAATTAACTATTGTTTAAAGGTTATAAATTCTTAATTTAGTAATAATTAGATTTAAGTTATAAATAAAAAGGTTAAGTCTATTAAGTCTATAGAAGTTTGGACTATTATATTACTACTTAATATTCCTTTTATTAAAAAGAATGATACTAATATATTAGGAGGTAGATAGGTTTATAAAATAAAACTTAATAATTAGGATCCTAGTAATCTTATATATAAGACTAGATAGGTTGCTTAAGGTTTCAACTAGCATTTTGGTATTAATTATTTAGAAACTTATAGTACAACTTGTAGGCCTAAAAGTTATAGATATATATGAATTATATCTATTTATTAAGATATATTTTAATTATATCTATTTATTATAACTGAATTTCATTCAGTATAATATTACTACTATATTTATTCATATAAAAGTAGATAAAAAGATATATATCAAATTACCTACTAGCTATATCTATAATAAAGGTTCTAAAAGTTTAATTTATAATACTAACTATAAGAATCAACCTTTTATTTATTTATTAAATAAGGCTTTATATAAGTTAAAATAGAGCTTTAGACTTTAGTATTTACACCTTAAATCTATCTTATATAAGATTAATTTTAAAATATCTCCTTATAATAAAGGAATATTTATACTTCATATTACTCTTAATAAAAGTAAATATTTAGCTATTTTAATATGTCATATTAATAATTTACTATTAAGAGCGAATAATTCTACCACTTCAGAATATATTTATAATAATCTTAAAAAAACATAAAAATCCAAAATCTAGGAGACCCTAATACTTTTTTAAGTAATAATTTAATTATTAACTATAAAAATAAGAATATAGGGAAAAATCAATTTAAATATACTAGAAAAAATCTTTCTAAGTTTAATAAAAAAGATATATATAGTTTTAATACTCTAATAGATAATAAAGTTAAATTCTTTATTAATAAGAGTAATATTATTAAAAAAGAAATATTAAAGTATTAAAAAGAAGTAGGAGCTTTATTATATTTAGCTTTAAAAACTAAGTTAATTATTACTCTAACTATTACTACTTATTCTCGATTTTCTTCAAATCCTTCTAAAGAATATTTTATTACTTTTAATGGGATATAGAGTTACTTAAAAAAGAACCTTAATTATAAGTTAATTTATAATTATAAAAATATTAATCCTTTTATTTTATTTAGGTTTATAGATTCAGATTAAACTAGAGATATTAATAATTGAAAATCTACTTCAGTTTATATATTTTGCTTAGATATTTATAATATTATAAATTATAGTTCAACTAAATAAAAGATAATAGCTTTATGTATTTATAAAGTTAAATATATAGCTCTAGTAAATACTACTCAAGAAGTTATTTATTTATATAAAAATTATAGTTTTATTAATAAAACTTTAGGATTTAAAACTATTAATAAGCTAATTATCCTTATAAATAATCAATTAGCTAAAAAGCTTGTTGAAAATATTGAATTCTATAAAAAGGCTAAATATATTAATATTTATTATTATTATATTAGAGATCTTATTTAAAATAATTAGATTAATTTCTATTATATTGATATGAATAATAAAGTCTTGTTTTTAGAATTTTACATATTTAGCCTCCCGCCTAGTAGGTAGCTTTATATAATACCTAGTAAATGATCTTTATAATAGAAAAATACCTAGTTATATATTATAGCCTATATATATCTCTATAGGTAAATATAATTAAAAGGACCAAGTAGTATAACTACTAGTTTAGACTTAGCTTTAGCTTAAAAGCTAGTATAAGCTTTGTAATAATTAGAAGGTTATAGCTTGATATACTAGTAGTAGCTTTGAAGTATTAAACTTACTATAATAGTACTTATCATATTAACTTATACTAACTAGGTACTAATAATACTACTAGTATACCTTGATAATACTAGCTATAGATATAAAAGAAAGTAATAGACTATAGACTAGCTGACTGTTCTTTAAAGTATAAGTTAATAGCTATTTATAATAATACTACTAATAATAATAATAAGAAGAATAGACCGCCCCTAGCTACTATCTATTACTATATTCAACTTTTATAACTTTAATATAAATATTAACTTTATAAAAATGATTAATAATTATAAGAATTATAACTATTTTTATAAAAGCCTGAAGGAACTAGTTTTATATAAAGATGATTTTATTATTCTCTCTAGTCTTTTTAAAATAGCTATAGTTATATTCAACTTTAATATATTATTAGAGGATAAAGCTATTAGTAGAACTAAAAAAAATAAAATTAAAGTAATAAAGAAGAATCTAGTGTTTAAAAGTAGGGTATTTAATAATAATTCTAAATGTTTTGAATATATCTTAGAAGTAGTCTGTTAGATATCTGAAAAGGTATATATATTAAAGTCTGTTTATTATAGAAGTTATCATCAGCTAATAATAAGAAAGATATAACCTAAGGTTAAGTATATCGCGCTATTATATACTATTAGTATAACCTTATTATAATTTAAGAATCTGAAGTAACTATAGCTATAGCTATTAGTATAGAATAGATCAGAGTATAAGTCCTAGCTAGGAGCTAAATATTCTCTATATGAAGTCAAAAACTTATATAAATAATAATATAACTAATTCCTTAATAAAGCCTTTAGGCTGAGTTAAATTTAATAATATTATTAAAAGAACTTTATAGAATAATTTTAATATTTAGCCTTCTTATAAAAGAAATAGTCTTAATAATCTATATTCTAAGGATTAATCTTTTCTTCTAATCTTTTACTAGTTTTAGGTTTTTCTGATTTTTCCTGAATTTCTTTTATTTTATTTTAAAATTCTTTTCTCTAAACCTTTTCTAGGTTTTAGGTTTTTTCAGATTTTAATCTTTTAAAGATTTCCTCTCTATTTTTTCTATATAGTTTTTAGAGTTTTTACTATTTTCTAAGCTATAAAAGATTTATATATCTTATTATACCTTAAGGGAGAATATTAGAGTTCTAGCTATTTAGCTATTACTTATATAAATCCTAATAATTTATTTTAAATCTTTAAAAACTTAAGTATTTACTATTATTCTTATAACTCTATATTTTCTATTTATTATAGAAAATCAATTATTAGAATTAAGGTTATATTACTTTAATTATTCATACTCTAAACTAATTAAATTATAATATTAGAACAGTTAATAAATAGATTACTTAGTAGCCTAAGTATAATAGAGCTAAAAGCTCTATATAATATAAAGTTAATCTTTCTAAAAACCAATTCTATTTAGATATTAATACTATAAAGTTCCCTACTTCTTATAGAATCCGAATTTCCTATTATTATTACTATTTATATTAATATTAGTACTACTTTCAGATACTACTCTAAATGACCTATTCTTTAATAATTGAGAGTTATTAATTCCCCTTTACCTTTTACTAGTTACCTATTATATACTTGACAAATTCGTATTCCTAAAGTCTAACTATTTAATAAAGTATCTTAGTAATATTTATATAGAAAGTTAGAAAGTAGTAAAACTCCTTAAATTATTTATAAGGAATAGAATTCTCTATCTAAGCTTATATTTGATTTAAAATAAACTCTTCAAATTTAATGTTCTAAATAAATAAGTAAGAAGCAGTAATAAATATATAAAGATAAGCTTAAACAAATATAAAAAGTTAATTATATCTCCTAAAAAAGCTAATACCAAAGTTTATCTAAAAGATAGGGGACAACTATTAAAACTAACTATTAGAATATTAAAACTAAAACTCTAACTTCTAAAACTACTAAGAACTACTAAAAACTTAAAGTTCTAATCTTTAAATCATTTAGTAGCCACTTAAGATATAAAGTTTTAGTTAATAAGAGACTTAATTAAAATAATTGAAATACTAGGAATAGAATTAGTAATAAGAAGTTAAGCAAATAGTAATACTTAAGATAACTAAGTAATTATGAGTTATATAATGATTAGAATTCTGATAGAAAACTTAGAGATACTTCTATTTTTAAAACAAAACTGATTTAAACTCTTTCTACTATTGAGACTAAAGTTTCAATTAGAATAAATTCTTTACCTTACTAATTCTCTTATTTTTTAATTGTAGGAAATTAGATTTCTAATTAGAATTCTAACTTACACTGTTTCTTTCATTATTATTAAAAATCTAAAGAATAATAAGATACTTTTCAAATATTTTATAAAGTTTATTAGAAAATAAAATATAAGTTTTTTTTAATTTAATCTTATACTAATAATGACAGTTAAGAGGTAAATCTTAACTAATAATCCCAATAACATAAAGAAATGGCTTCTACAAGAAAAAACTAGAATTAAAATAGTAAATAGTATAAAAAGGAAATTGAATAAACTAAGTATTACTAATTACTTTTATCTTGAGGAGTTAAATATCATATTCTTCTATAATCTGATTTGAATTACTTTTCTTAAAAAACGTAAACTTTATTAAATATATTTAATAATAATAGACTTCTTATTTCAATTAGTTAGTTAACACTTAGTATTCTCAAATTAGTACTTAAGGTTATTTATTTTAGAAGAAACCTCTTAATTTCTAATTTAAATAGACTTCTTTGCAAATTTAAACATAATCTTAATATATTTCCTTGAATATTTAATGATATTATTAATATTATCCTCTTTATCCTTAATATTACTAATAATAGATTCAAGCTCCTCCTATTCCTCTTTGGTAAATAAAAGATTGTCAGTTTGATTATCTTCCTTATCTTTAGAGGGAAAGATAGAAAATAAGAATTCTTTTAGAATATCTTTAGAAATATTTAACTCTGATAAACTTCTTTATTATAATAATAATCTTCTTTAAAATACAAATTTTAATATTACTAGTTTTAAGTATTTTAGAAACTCAAAGTAGAAGTAAAAGTATTAGGTATTTTAACAACTTAAAGAATTCAATAAAATATAACTAAATTAATAACTGAAGTTAATATATTTGAATTTCATACTAGTATTTGAATATTAAGTTTACTTTAACTAAATAAATGTTTACAGTATTCATAATCTAACTTCAAATGTTAAAAATTAAATAATTATAAGTGAAATTAATAAAATCGCTAAGAATATTAATAACAAGAAGTGTAAAACAAAAATAGTAATTTTAGATTTGATTAGATAATATATAATCTGAAAAGCGATAATTACTTATAGTTCTTAATGTAAAAATATCCCTATAATAAGACTACTAATTTCTTATAAAAATAGGAATATAATAATTCTATAAAAGATTCAACTACTTTAATATCTGGAATTTAAATAATATCCTCAATAGAATAAGCCAAACTATAACTACTAACAAGATTAAAATGGTTATGAAGACATACTACTAATATTGATATGATAGCTAAAAATACAAGTATTAAATAAAACAAGCTTCTTGAAAGGAATAAAGAACAATATCTCAAGTAGGAGAAATATCATTAATAATATAACAAAGATGGAAAATACTAATTATAACTTCAATTTGTAATTTCTAAATACTTTTCAAATTAGAATTATTAAATATCCCTTTCAACTTAGGAATAAGAAAAAAAGTATTAATATAAGGCTATTTAATAAAATACTTAAGTTAAGATATATTAAAAAGTCAATAATAATATTGAATAAATTATTATTAACTACTTTAGCTTCAATAGGATTAAATTATAATTAAAATATTAGTAATAACTAAGAATTATTATTATACTAGAAGTTAATATATGGAATCTATTTTATTAATATATATTATTAATAGGTATGAGGATAACTATTATAAATATTAATATATAGGAGAAGAAAGAAACTAATAAGTAAAGAATAATAAAAGGATTCTTCATAATATTTAAAATCAAATAAATAACAACTTTAGAAAGAGCTAACTAAATACTCTTATTAAAAAAAATAAAAAGTAGTTGAATATATAATTGATTATAATAGGTTTATTATAATGAATTATTTATTTTATTCAAGTATCCTAAAAGCTATTTTGAAAGCATTTACCCATTTCTATTTATAATAGTATACCATTTAGAAAAGTTTATAAAGTACAAGATTATGTCTAGTAGTTCTACTACTAGGAGGGTATATAAGAATAAGTATAATATAAAGTCTACTAGATAGTTATATTAGAATTATATAGAGCCTAACCGTTCTATTTATATGTATTTCAATACTTCATTCTAATTTAAATAAATTATATTTTTTTAACAACCTATATTTAGACTATATACTATATTATTTGTTTATCATATTAATCTTATTGACATTATTATATATCTTAATAAGAGTAATATAAATTATTGATTTTATTATTCTTGCTTCTAATCTAAAGTTTTAAGGTTAAAATATTGTATTTATATTAATGGTAGAACAATTAGGAGGGTTTTAATATATATTAATTTAATTTATCTTTAAAGCTTCTTATATTGTTTTCATTAAGATATTTAGTAAATATTCAGTAGTATTAAATATCATTATGAGATTAATAATATAAAGTAAGGAGTAACTATTAATATAAATAATATTAATAATAATTTCAAAGTTAAAGTTAATATTATTATAAATAGTAAGATAAAAGTTTAGAAAATTATATTATATAATTAATATTGGTAATAGTATTTTCTAAGTATTTTAGAAGTATAATTCTTACTTAGATATTTCGCATTATTAAGGATATTATAAAGATATATAATAATTAGATATTTAAAATAGTAATAGATTCTTTATATTTCTTTTTCTATAAGATATATAGAAGTAAGTACTTTCTTTTTATTAAGAAGTATTTATAGATATTTCTATTTTTAAATAATTAATATTATCATTTTTTTCTAATAGAACTAGTTATAAATATCATTTTGTTATCTTGCTTTATACTTAGAATAGTATCCAAGCTCTTTACTCTATATATAGATTTAATTATAAATTCTATTTAATAATAGTATTTATACTAATACTAGCTTATAACTAGTTAAAATAATAATAAAACTACTTATTATTATATATAATTATATTTTTAGTTCTAATATTTCACTTTATAGTAGTAGAAAGCTTTATAGTAATAATTTGTATAGTAAGAGTTTTATGAAAACTAGAGCTTAATATATATAGTTAAAAGTAATTACTAAAATTTCAAGGTTGAGAATATCTATAAATCTCTTCAAGATAGAATAAAATAAAGTATTAGGAACTAGGTATTCTATAATCTATTATTCTTCTATATCTTATTTTTAATATAGTTTAAAAGTTAGAATAGTAGTATACTATACCTTTATAATAGAATTAAAATCTCCTCGAAATCTATATAGCTATTTATAAGAAGAATACTATAGAATAAGTATAGAGATATCTAATTATTATTATTATAATTAAAACTATTACTTTATTAAAATAAGCTTTAATCAAACTATTCTAAATATTATAATTAATAAATAGCCTATAGGTATTTAAAAGAATGTTATCTAGTTAACTTATAACTTATTATACTAAGTTAATAATATTAAGGACTAAGTATTAATTAAATAATACTTCAATATTAATATATTATTATAATACTAATTATTAGATACTTTAGAAGGTTATAGTAATATAATTATAGAGGTTTTAAAAGATATCTAGTTGTATTAGAAGTATTTATATCTATATAAGTATTATTAATATATTAATTATACTTAATATATTGGGATCATTTATTAATAAGAAGAAGTTAAGTCTTTTTATACCTATATAGAGATTATAAGTTAGTTTATATTAATAGTAGAAAACCTTTATATTAATAATATAAAGTCTTATCTTAAAAAAAAGTAAGATTTAGTTTATAATGAGAATATTAAAATTACAGATATTTAGGTTATAGTAAATACTTAAATAGAATACTTCTAATTAGTAGTAATTAAATATCTTAAGATATTTAAATTATATACAGCTATAAAGGCATAAGGATGTAAAGTTATTTTAGAAGGACTTATTAGTTATTTATTATTTGTAAAAAGGTTGATATAAGGTGGATATACTAATTATAACTATAAGGGGTTTAACTTTAAATTAACTAGGAGCTTATTAAAATAGTTAGTAGGAGGGTAAGAAGGCTAAAGTTATACTTTAGGGGGTAATATATCTACTAATAGTTGTTATAGAAAGCGAGCTATTAGTCTTTCTATTATAAACATTATTAGATATAATATTAAAATAATTTATATCTATAAAATAAAATAGGAAACAAGTATTATATAGTATTATGTAAAATATAATAATATTAATAAATATAGATATATTAATTATTCTTAATATAATAATTAGAGAAATATTATTAAAATATTATCATTAATCTATTTTATAGAAATATAAGGGTTATGAAAAGATTAAGTATCTACTTAAGTATAATATACTAGGAGTGCGTAATAGTTGAAAAGTTAGTTATATCTAAATTAGATAAGATATTTTAAAAACAAGTATTTGAATACTAGTTTTTAAATACAAATATACATATAGGAGCTATAATACTACTTTTTTAATATTTTGTTATTAGAAGTATTATTTTAAGTAACAGTATAACATATTATTTATTTTAAGAGACTTCTTATAATTTTACTTTCATTGAAAGTGAAAGGATTTGTATTAAAAATAATATTAGAAATTATCTTAAGGGAGTAGTAGTTTTCTTTTTGAAGTTATATTATACTTAGTATTATATAATAGTACTATTAGGTTTGTTATTTGAAGGGGAGTTTTTAAGGTTATTATTCAAGCTATTAATATCTTTATAATTAATAAGGAAGGCTTAGTATATTATTATAAAGTGCATTTTAGAATCAGTAATTAATTTATATTAATAAAATAAGATATACTTTCTTTTGACAATATACCTTATTAACTGGTAATTTGTTTTATTAGATATATAGTATCTCCTATTTAAAGAATTATATATAGGAATAAGAGAAAGGTAGATTTTGTCTAACATAAATAAATATATGTATTATAAGAAATAGACATAAATAGGATATTAAATATTTTATAGTATAATATTCTCAGAGTATTCTTGAGAAGAATTATGTATATAGTCAATTTAAAATGAATTATTAATTTATATCTAATTATTTCTTCTACTATTTCAAATATATTATAATCTTTGAATTAATATAATATTACTTATGATTAATTGTAATTAGTTATAGAGATTGTAAGAGGTTACTATAAGGCTTAAGAAAGCTAATCAGTATTTAGTAGTTATATTAAAAGTCTTTAATCTAGTTAAAGTTATATACTTCTCGGGACCTTTTAAAGGAAACTATACCTAGTAGTCAGCTCTTATCTTATTTATCCTATAGATACTACTAGTACTTAGGAACTATTTAAATCGAAGAAACTTTAAATAGTAAATATAGTTAGTTAAATATAATATATAATAAATAGAGAGAATATAAACCTATTTATTATAGTTATTCTATTAGGGATTATAGTTATATTATATTAATACTAGCTAGCTAGTAGTACTTATTACTAATTATTAATAGTTACTAGTTATTATAATAGTTATCAGTAGGAGCTAATAGCTAGTAGTAGTTATTATATTTAGTTTATATAATTAGAAGGTATATAGCTACTAGTTATAATTACTTACTATAGGATTCAAACCTATTACTCCTATTACAAAATAGTAAAAGCTAGCTAGATATTAAACTACTATATCAAGCGGGATAATTAGTATTTAGATATATTATAATATATATTTATAAGTAAGAGGTAAGGTATTATATTTATATAGACGTTTAATAAGAAGGTATTCTAGATATATATAAGCTTTAATATAAGGACTTTAAGGGTTTCCTTTTTATTCTTTTCAGGATTCTTAGTTATAATTTTTCGAAATATAGTATTTTATTAATTAGAGAGATATAGCTATTAATATTAGTTATTTTTAAAGTAGTTTTCAATATAGCGAGTTATCTATTTCAATTATAAATTAAGGTTAAAATTCTTTAAGTATTTGAAATAGTAGTTAAGAGTTTGATTCTTTAGTATAATTAAAAATATATTAGCCTGTATATAGTATGAGATATTAGGCTTAAGGTAGTAATTATAAAAGATATAGATCTTTATTTTAAATATATCATTTAGATTTCTACTATATTCTATATTTTTATTATATAGCTTTGTAAGATTTGTAATATATTTAGCTAAAGTATTATTAAAAGAGGTAAAAGAAGTAAGGTATAAGAGCTATTCATAAAATTTAAATTAATTTAACTATAGTCTGAGTAGTTTTTTTAGTATTAGGAAAGTTTTAAGAAAGTTAAATAGGGGGTTAATAGGACTGACTATTATAATAGAAGTATCCAATTTCATACTATAAATATATAAGCTACTTAAATTAGTTATAAGTATTTCTTTCTAATTTCTTATTATAAGGATATTATTAGTATTATATATTTAATTCTACATTAGATATTATAGAAGGGTAGTATAAAGTCTGAGTTTTCCAATATAAAGTTATTAACTTATTTAAAGTATTTTCTAAGGTTATTCTTAAGGTTAGTATAGTATTTTCAAATTTGTTTAAGTTTCTTATAAGTCTATAGAGTTATAAAGGGCTAGACTTAGGCTTATTCAACTATAAGTGGTACAAAATACTATTTATTTAGAACTAAGGGGTAAAAGAGAAGTCTTTATAAAAGCCTAGAAAAATCTATATATATAATATTATTTAAAACTTACTAAGGCTTTACTTAAGTAGAAGAATTAATATTAGATATCTAGGTATAAGTCTAACTAGTTATCTAAATATAACTTATAATATTACTCTCTTCTTTTCTAATTACTATTTAACTATAAACTATAAACTAGATTACTATTATTATCTATTATTAACCTATCTATTTCTTTATAATATTCTTATACTACTATATTTATCATAGTATTAACTAGTTTTTATATAAGATTTATATATCTTTCCTACTTAATAAAAACCTCTTAATAATACTCTTTACCTATTTAATACATCCTTATAATAAAAATATCTTTAATTAATTACTTAGCTTCCCTAGTATTATTTACTAATGATAATAGCTAATTATCAATAACTATTTATTTAGATAGGAAATTAGTAGTACTTTTCTAAAGAATATCTATATAGAATTATAAATAAATAGACTTTAGTATATCTAGCTTGATAATATATAATATTAAACCTTTACTACTACATATTTATAATATAATTAAGCTAGCTTCTAGCTTAGTTTTAACAACTTATAATTAGAAATATTTAGTTATATTGTATTACTAACTTAATATTAATTAGTATGAAATTGAGTTTTATTTATTTAAACTTCTAATTTGTATTAAGTAGTTATTATTTTAATGTGAATATTTATTATTACTAATTATATCCTTTTTACTAGCTAGTAAGTGGTATTCCTATTATTACTAAATATTAGTATGATTTCTTTAACTATTAGGATGGAAATAATATAATTACTATAATTTATAAAGAAAAGTATTATCCTTATAATAATATACTATTAGTTACAAAAAGACTAACTATATAGTAAATAATAAGGTATTCTAATTATCCTATAACTAGTATATAAATACCTTTAAGACTCCTTAGATCTTCTAATTATATTACTCTATAGTTCTATCTATCTATAAATAATAGCTAGTATTCAATAGATATATAATATTTATTAGATAATAGAATTTCTTATAGAAAAGACTTATTTAATTAAAGCTTCTATTATTTATAATAGAATATAGTATACTATAAAACTTATAATAATAACTAAAGAATGACTAAGTATATATTTATATTTCTATAATATCTATTTTCTCTAATATAGAGACTTTACCTAATTAATTCATAATAATTCAGAAATAATAGTTATTTTAGCTTTTTATAAGGAGTAAATTAAAAGTAAAATCTATTAATAAGTTAGAATATAAGGAATTAAATATTAAAAGGACTTTAAAAATTCCTTCTTTTTTCACTCCTAGATATAAGTATCCCTATATATATTATAGTTAAGATAAATTAGTAAATATATTACAATTATGTAGATAAGTAGAACTAATAGTTTATAATTTCTAATATATTATTATACTTTAGATATTTCATAGGGGAAGAACTATATAACTCTTACATTAATCTAATCCTAAATTTATTAAAAGGGGTATTTCTACTTTTACTATCTAATATTTTAAATCTTTTTCTAAGAGTAAGTTATTTTATTATATTAAAAATATATCTAGTAATCTAGCCTTCAATATAGAAGTTAGGGGGAAAATTATATTCTTCTTATTAGATTATTATAAGGACTTATTAATATAAAGAGTCTTTCTTAGTAATATAGTCTTATATTTCTTATAGATTTAGTTTCCCCTTAAAAACCTTAATATTAATAATATTTATATATTTCATTGAAAGCTTTATCAGAATAGTAATATTTAGAATAATTTAGATTACTGATTTCTGTTATTACTTATTATTCTACTTTTTAAAAGTATCTTATCTCTTCCTAGAGAAAATATTAAGAATTATTATTTAGGTATCTAATTAGTATTTAAAATAGAAGTTATATTAAGATAATTCTTCTACTTATTAATTCTACTTTTCTATAAGTTATTACGTTTTAATAATATATTCAAAGTCTTTATAATTAATAAGAGTCTTAAACTTTTTAGTATTCTATAGTTCTATTTTATATACTTATAAGTAAGTTAATACTATAAAGAGGTCCTTATTATAGATTAAATAGTTAAACTTTATAAAACTTAAGTATTAGGAATAGAAAGCTACTAGACATTCTACTCTAGTTCTATTATTTTAAGTTAACATATTATTTAAAGTAAACTTAAAATAATTAATTTCTATTATAATTAGAATATATGAATTAAATATTTATAAGACTAATTCTATAGTAAAGAGGTATTTTAGTCTAAAGAAAACTTCTTATTATTTTAGTTTTTAGTTAAAAGATATCTATTTCTAAGTTAGATAATTTAGAAGTTTTATGATAATATTATACTATAATACAAAGACTCTATAGTAATTTATATACCTAAGGAAATTATAAATATGTTTTAGTAATTTAGAAGATAGTTACTTAGTAATAGTTACCAATTCTTTTAGGTTATATAAAAAGTTCTTTTTAATTAATATAATAAATTTAATATATTTAACTATAGTAATAGAAAACTTATATTTCTTAAGATATAACTTAAAACTTATATTAATAAGTCAGCTAAGTGCTTAATAGACGTTCTCTTTATATTTCTATCTTATATGACGAATATAAATAAAGATACTATTAGTATATATTATAATAAAACTATTTAGGAAACATTATGAATAACTATCAATATATTATTAGAAGATAATAAAGATATTAATGAGTCTAAGGAAATATATTATTTATATAAAGAAATTATAATATATTTAGAAAGCCATCATATCTTAGTCTATCTTACTAATTTTAATCTTATAGAATATAATAATAATATTGAAGTTAGTATATTAATAGATTGTAGTAATTCTCTAGGATATTCTTAATATAAAAAAGGGAGTAATAGTCTTTCTTTATAATTATATTAAAACCTTTATAATCTATATTGAAGTATATCTTTATGTCTGATTTCTCTATAGAAAGAACTAAAGTATTAATAAAAAACTACTTATTTTAATAAGTTCTATTAAAATGAGATAGTTATATTAATTATTTAAAAATAGAAATATTTATAGATACTTCTTAATAAAGAGAGAATAATTACTTCTATAAATCTTATAGAAATAGAAATATAGAAATTCTATTATTATTTTAAATATCTAGCTATTATATATCTCTATAATATCTTCAATAAAATAGGATATCTAGTTAACTATTATACTTTTGAAGTATTTGAAAAGTATTATTACTAATACTAAATATATAATATAACTTTTTTATATTTTTATTTTACTATTTATAGTAATATTAACTTTAATTTTAAAATTAACATTAAAACTGTCTATATTAATAACTATTTTATACTTTATATTATTAATATTATAATAGTATTTAATATAGTTTGGTTTTTATCAAACATCTTAGTAAAAGTAATATAGGAAGCTTTTAAAATATACTAGATTAATATATATTAAAATCCTTTTAATTTTATTACTATTGATATAAGTATAATATTTCAATTTAAAGATTTTAGATTAGAAATAAG
>AMCV02000002.1:1781370-1793136 GCA_000350065.2 Colletotrichum orbiculare MAFF 240422
TACTTCTATAAAAGGTATATCAAACTATATTCTTAAGAGATTTATTAATTTGAACTATATAACTATTTCAATAGAAGGATAAATGACTTTAGTAGAATAGATAAATAAGTATTTAAATATTATTAAAATAAAAAGGTGTAGATTGCTAAAAGTATTATATTCTATATAAATAGATAGGTATTAAGATATATAGTAAAAAGAAAAGTTATTAGTATTAGTTATATTATACTATAAGATATATAATAACTATATATATTACTATATATATAATAGTATGCCTTCTATATCTTACTAGTAATAGGTATTAAGTATTTAATACTAGTTATAGTTAATTATATAATAATTAGTAAGTAATTACTATACTATAGATCTAGAGCTTTATATAATACCTCATATTATATAATATAAGAATAATAATAATGAATAACCAGAATACTACTTTGTACCTATATACTAAGATCACATATAGCATGTATTACCCTCTAGATAAACCAATATATATATTTAACTATAACTAGTACGAAATACCTAATATTTATTACTACTAAAATAAAATAAAAATATTACTATATATATAGTAATATATATAACTACTTTATATTCTATACTATAGTATAACTAATACTAATAATTCTTTATTTCTACTATATATTCTAATACCTATCTATTTATATAAAACTAGTACTTTTAGTAATCTATACTTTTTAACCTTAATAATACTTAAATATCTATTTATTTACTCTACTTTAGCCCTTTATCCTTCTATTTAAATTATTATATAACTTCAATGAATAAATTACTTAAAGATATAATTGAGTTTATTTTTTATATTAATCTTAATAATATATTTATCTCTATTAGCTTACTATACTTTATAGAATTTATAGTAATCATATGAGTACTTTGATACTATAATATTAATTATAAAATACTTTTCCTTAATAATATTATGTTTTATAAAATATTTATCTAATAAAGATAAGTTGATATATATAATAGTTAGAATATAACGGGACTTTCAATATTAGAAGATTTTCTTAAATAGTATAACTATAATATAAGTAAAGTCTATACTAATTCTTATAGTATGAATCTCTAAGATAAATATATTTTTAAGAATTCTTTTATTTTTAGTAGAAAGGTGATAAAAAAGATTACTATATAAATCAAATTGACTATTACTAAAAGTAGTCTTCTACTTAAGAGTTATTATAAATTCTACTTAAAATAGGAAATTAAGATTTTTAACAAAGAAGCTATTAATAAAGATAGAAAAATATACTTTAGAGGAATTGAGTAATATAAAGTGAAACCTATAATTCAAATGTTTACTCTATGAATTAAAGTATTTATCAAATATAGTAGTATTACTATTTGAGAATTATAATTTTTATACTATATAGGGAAAGTTAAATAATACTTCTTATTAGTATATTAATAGATAATATATCTTATGTATATACTTTTTGATACATACTATCGTAAGTATTTTAAATACTATATATATATATATATATATATATATTGACAAAGACTAGCTTTTACCTTTAGAATATTTAATATAAAAAGAGAATTTTACTATTAAGAGATAAGATATATTATATATAATTAGGGGGCAAAATCTAGTATATATTATATAGAACTAAATATAGCTATACATATTATATAAAGCTCTATTTTCAGTAATTTAAATAAGGCAAAACTTATAGAGATAATACTAATGCCTAAGGTTTAGTTAATATAAACTCTACCTCTTAAATATATTATTCCTAATATATATCTCTAAGCTTCAAAGCTTTGTTTATAAGCTAGACTTTTTAAATAATACTAATTAAACCTTCTATTTATATTTTATAAGAAGCTTTTTCTATTATCTTATTATTCTTATTAAATTTCTATTTTTATAATAAAAAGAATAATACTATTTATAAGTTATTTAAATATTTCTTTCCAATTAATAAATACTTCTAATACTTCTAAACTTTTTATTCAATCTTACTATTATTATAACTTAAGATTTTTAAATTCTAATTAATAGTTAAGATTTGTATAAGGATTTTTTAATATTAGAAGTCTTTTTAAAACTTCTTTCTCTTATTAGAACTTTAAATAGTTCAACTAGTTTACTATATTAATCTAAATAATAAAAGTATTAAATTAGTAGTTCTAGAGAAGCTTTATAAAATTATTAAGTATAAAGTTTCCTAAAAGTATATATCTAGTTTTAAAATAGTCTTATTAAGTTTCTTATTATGACTAGTAGTTATAAATATCTATATATAATAATCTTATATATAATTATATTATTTTAGTAATTATAAAATATATTATTTACTAGTTATTATATTAGATTTAAATAGTAAGATAAGATTTATATATCTTATTTCTACTAAATATATTTATTATAAAGTCTGTTTAGAATATAATAATAAAGTAGGTAGTAAAAATAGCCTCTTAAGTAACTTAAGATAGTATTAAAAACTCTATTTTAATTACTAAAATAATAATAATATCTTATTTATTAATTCGCTATACTACTAGGCTTCTAAAAAGACGTATTATATTTACTTGAGAATTCTTTTAATTATTATTATTATCTAAAAAATTAGTATTTACAGTAATAATAAGGCTATTAAATAGATAACTAACTTTATAATTAAATTTGAAATAGAAGCTTCTTATCTTACTAAGATATTATATAATTTATTTAGTTTCTATATAGTAGTTATCTAGAAGGTTTTAGTTAAAGTATAATAATTAAGTTACTATATAGGCGATATTTAGTCTTATTATAATTATAATATAATTAATAAAGCTAACATTCTATTAATAGTATTTAATTTCTTTATAAGAAACTTGATTTTATCATAATAGAAGCTTTTTAGTTTTTAGAGGGATTTTAAAATATTTAATATATTATATATATTTTATAAAATATATAAGGAGCTTTTTCATATATACTACTTATAAAAGCTATAGTTACTATACTATTTAACTTCAAATAATCTTAATACTAAAAAACTACTCTAAGTTTTGATATTTTTTAAAATAATACTTCTATTGAAAGTCTATTAATAAAATAAATACTTTATATATATCTCCTAAGGGGAAAGAGAGTATATAGGTATTAATATAGAAGAATAAGATAATATACTTCTTAAACTAGTAATATAACTCTCTTATAATAGAATTAAAACTAAAATACTTAAAGCTTTTTTCTCAATAGTATTATTATAAGAAAAAAGACTTTTAAAAACAATATAATACTTTATTAAAATAGTAGATCTTATTTCATATTTAGTAACCTAGTAGTATTTCTATATAGATACCTTTATTAAATATTATATATATAAAATTGTAAGTTATATTGTGTTAAAATAATTTAAAATTAGAATGATTGGTAATTGTTATAAGAGTTTGAAATAGTATACCTATTAGAAGAACTATATAAATCTTATAATTATCTTATGACTATTAATTTCTATAAATGACTAATTAAGCTTTAATTTTTAAGAAATACTTATATCTATTAAGCTTATAAATATAGACCTGATAATATTTTACAACTTTTAAATATCTTATAAAAACCTTATTAATTATATATTTGAAGTATAATTTAATATAACTCTCAAGATAAGCCTATTTAACTATTACTATAGCTTTAATATATAAATAGATAAATATTACTAAATAAGATATAAATAATAATAATAATCTTTATTATAGAACTCTAAGAGTGAGAATTTTTAATATCTAATTTACCTTATAGTTCAAATTAATTATTAGAAGTTATAATATTTATATTTTAAAATCCTTAAGAGAATTTAACCCTTAAGACTCCTTCTAATTAATTATTTATATTACTTTAAAACTATAAATAGGAATATTATAAAATATCTTAAAATAACTCAAGAATACTAATAAAAGAAGTAGCTCTAAATAAAAATCTCTAGTTATTCTAATATAATACTTTATCTATCTCTTATGTTTAATTCTTTCTATAAATACCTAGATTCCTTATATCTTTATCATCTTATCTATATAAATAAGATTATAAAAGAATATAATAGATAACTCTAGAAGAATTATTAATATAGATTTTAAAATTTTAAATAGTATTTCATAAAGCTCTAGAGTAACTACTATATAGAGATAAAACTTTGAATTACTATAATTACTTATTCTTCCAATATATATTACTTTATTAGGCTTTGTATTGAAATTTAAATAAGTAATTAAATTAAGTATAAGTAGTTCTATTATAATTATTTATTCTTATAACTAGTAAGAAACTCTATTAGAAGTAAAGTATTTAAAGCTATCTTATAGAGAAATTAAATTCCTATTGGAAAAAGGGTTTTATTAAAAGAGATATTATAAGCTATTATAACTTTATTTTAAAGTAGATTCTATACTTAATATTAATTAGTTAAAATATAACTAATTACAAAGTTAATAAAAATATACCTCTTAAAGTATATTAAATAGTTATATTCAAGTCTTATATTTATAATTAGAATTTAGTATTTATAGCTATAAGTATAGAGGTAAGTTAAGTTTAGATTTATAATATTATTAATTCAAATAGTTTTATAATACGCCTAATATAATATTTACTAGCCTAATAAATATATTAAAATCTAATTATAAAGAAATAATACTACTTATAGAATTTTAGATTAGAATTTATAAGATAGTTTACTCTTATATTTTATAGCTCTTATATATATCTTAATAACTATTCTAATATACTTAATATTCCTATTTTAACCTTAGGTATATAAAATAGATAGCTTGAAATATATATTCTAGACAATTTAATTATATTTCAGACTTTTATATCTAGAGACTTTATTATAATATTCAAAGACTTTAATATTAATACTATACTAATATTTAAAAAGTATAATAAAGCTCTTAAATACTCTTATAATAATACTTCTAATATAGTTAATAAGATAAACATCTTAAAAGTAATTAGTAGCTTTATTTATAGATACTTAAGTTAAAGTATAGCTATAATAGTCTTAATAATAGGAATAGAAGTTAAAAGTAATATATTTTCTAAAAATAGTATATAAAACGTTTTTATATTCTATATAGTAGATTTTTATATTTTACCTTACTAATATTATAAGTCTTATATACTTCTTAAATAGACTAATATATATTATATTTTAAATAGTTATTAATAATCTTAATACTTTATATAGTTAAAATAAAGTAACTAAGAAGCTTTCTATTAGAATATTTTTACTATTAGTATTAGAACTATTTATTACTTTTTAGGAGTCTTTAAATAATATCTATAGGATATTACTAGTAGTAGTAATATTTAGGAGAAAGTTTATATTATACTAATTATACTATTAAAGTAATTAATCTTTTATTAATTATATAATATCTAAAAACTTACTAGTTATCTTCAATTTTAATACCTATAATTTCAGAGTAATTATTCTTCTATAGTTAAGATAAGTAATTTAGCCTAATATCCCACTAGTAGTCTTATTTTTATAGTTATTAAGAAGAAATAAGATTTGTAATTAAAATAATATAAAAAGCGATATTATATAAATATAACTTAACCTCTTTATTCTTACTAATTATAATAAAGATCTTCATATCTCTATAGCTTTTAATAAATATAAGCTTTATATTATACTAAGTATAATTTCTTATAAAAACCTTTTAAAAAGTTATAAAATACTTTATATCTTAGAAGATATAAATTAAAATATTTAAACTAAAGATAAAAGAGTCTTAGAGAGAATATTATTAAGATCTTTCTTTATAATATACTTATTATATAATATTATAACTACTTTAGCTTTAAGGCTAATTATATATTTATTATTATTTAAAACTTTAAATGTACCCGCTTGACGTAGTAGTTTAACGTCTAGCTGGCTTTTATTATTTTATAGCAAGAGTAGTAAGTTCAAATCCTACAGTAGGTAACTATAACTAGTAGCCATACCTTCTAGTTATATAAACTAAATATAATAACTACTACTAACTATTAACTCTTACTAATAGCTATTATAATAGTTAGTAACTATTAATAACTAGTAATAAGTATTACTAGCTAGTTAGTATTAATATTATATAACTATAATCTTTTAAAGAAGTAATTATAATAGATATAGGCTTATACTTTCCCTTTATAACATACCTCTTATATTTATTAGTAATTATATTAACTAACCGTATTATTACTACTTAAGGTTTCCTCTATTTAAATAGTTCTTTAGAACTAGTAGTATCTATAGGGTAAATAAGGTAAGAGCTGACTACTAGGTATAGCTTCCTTTAAAGGGTCCCAAGAGGTATATGACTTTAAATAGATCAAAAACCTTCAATATAACTAAAACTTTAAATATTCCTAAAGAAGTCTAAATCTAAGGCTAGTAATTATTTAGTTTTCTCTTCAGTTAAAATACTTAATACTTAGTTTTTATAAGTAAATTAAAAATAGATATAGTAATAATATATCAAAATATAATTCAACCTATATTTTAAAAGATATAGAAATTTATTTAAACTTCAAAAATATCTCTTATTACTTAAAGTGTTTAAAGTAATAACTAAAGCTTCTATTATAATATTAAAAGTATTATAACTAATCTTATTATATAAGAAAGCCTCAGGGATATATTTATTACTTCTATAATAGTTAAAATATATTTATCTAGAAATGTAAAGTCTAAATAGTTATAAATATAAATATATGGCTTTATATATAAGACTTAATTAGTAAGAAAGCTAATAAGATTATAAAGTTATATATTTAAAGTATTTTAATAATTGAAATAATAAAGCTAGTTATTTAAGCTTTATTTATAGTATCTTATTACTTTTAAAACTATATTTTAATTATTCCTTTTATAATAAAGTATTTAAGTTTAAAAAACTGAAGTATTTTATAATATATTAAAATAGTATTTCAGAAGTATAAGTTATTTATAATACTGAAATAACTATAGATATTAGTAGTTTATATTATTATATCTTCTTCTATATAGTAATATTAATCTAAAATACCTTACTTATATATCTAAAGATCTAAATTATTATATAGGCTTAATTTAATTACTTATAATAATATTCTCAAGGTTTTGAAATATAAAGACTTTAGAAAGCTAGATAAATCTCTAGACCTTTATCTATAAAGTCTATAAAATGTCTTATATAAACTTCTTTAATAATATCTATAGAGAGTTATTAATTTTCTTTTATAGTCTACTTCTATAAGAATAAGGCTTTTAAAAATACCTACTTTAAGTATTTTGAAGGCTTATTAATACTTCTTAAGCTTTAGAAAGTTACTTAAGATTAGCTTTTAAAGATATTTTAAAAAGATACTTTAGTAAATAATAACTTTAGGATTACAATAATCTTATAGATTATAAGCCTCAGTTTCTACTAAAAAGATATTATATTAAGTAAGCTATTAATTAGCTTTCTTAAGAATTAAAAATAGTATTTTTAGTAGATATCTTAGTATTTAAAATGTATTAAATTATTATAATATATACTTCTAGCCTAATAGTTCTTTAATATTATAAGACTCTTAATTATTATTTATGATTAGAAGGTAAAATCTGGTATATATTATATATAACTAAATATAGCTATATATACTATATAAAACTCTATTTTAAGTAATTTATATAAAGCGAGGCTTATAGAGATAATACTAGCGCCTAAGGTGTAGTTAGTATAAACTCTACCTCTCAAGCATATTATTCCTAACAAAATACTTCTATCAAATACTAGTAATATTACTTTTAAGAAGACTATCTTAAATTTAATTTCAATTCAAACTCTTTAGATCTCTTTACCTATATAATATAAGAACGGAATATTTAAAGAGTTAAGAATATTATTGATACATATATTTATAAAGCTAAAAGTCTTATTTTTCAAATATAAGATAAAGAAGTATGAATTATAGATTAATATTTGTATTAATAATTACTTCTTATAATATTTGGAATAAACTACTTACTGATAGGTACTAGCTTTAGAAAAACTATATAATAATTGTATGAGCATTATAATATAGCTTAGAAAGTATTATTCTTTAAGGTATAAAAACAGTTTAATAACAATATACCTTAAAAGTTCTATTTTAATTCTAGTATAGATTTATAGAATATTATAAAGCTGTATTATTATATTATTATATTAAAAGGGGATTGGAATAGTAATAAGAGTAAACTACTAACTATTCTATAAAAGTATTAGAAATTCTACTAATATTTCAAATTTACTATTATTTCTAAAATCTTAAATTATAAATTTTAATTTCTTATATTCTTTAATAATAACTTTATTTCTAACTTAATCTACAATATAAAACTAACAGTACTTATAATTTATTATAGAAACTATAATAATATTTCATAATATCTATAGTACTATTAATAATAATACTCTTAATTTCTTTTAAACCAGCTTTTTGAATAATTGTTTAAATATAATAATAATAGTTTTTTAATTAAAGTAAATATTGATATAGCCTAAAAGTATATATTCTATTATAAATAGTAAAGAAATAATATAAGCTTTACTCACTATTTTTCTCTTACTATATATATATTTATAATTAGAATTAGAATAAAAAGGTTATAATATAAGAAGTACTAGGACTATTATATATTACTAAAGTAATATTAATAATATATTCAGTATACTCATAAAGATCTTCTCTATAACTTTCTATATAACATAAAGCTAAGTAATAATATCTAAAGAAGAAGCTAAATCTTCTTAAAAATATAAGTATTCTCTAGAGAAATATATACAATAAATATAAAGCTATTTAGATTAGGGATATTATTAATGACTCTTTATATTATTTAAAGTAGTATGAAAGGTATAGCTTGTATAGTTAAATATAGAAATATTTTAATTAAAAGAATTTAAACTAAAGAAGGAGAGTTTTTAGAAAGACTGTAGAATATATATAAAATAGGTTTATTACAATCAATAAAAGTAGAATGAGATCTACTAGTTATAGCTAGTTCTAATAGGATATAGCTTATAATATATACTCCTCCTTCTAATTAGTTAATAAGATAGTTATAATAGTAGTATTATTAGTTCAATCTTTTCATTAATTAATACTACTTAGATACTTATATTTATAATATACTTTATTATTAGAACTTTCTATTAATTTATACTTCTCCTTCTTCTTCTATAAACCTTATAAAGTTATTATAAATTAATAATTATTACTATTATTATATTTTAGTCTTATTACTAACCTAATGTATTAAACTAGTTAACCCTTTTTTATTATTATTTATTTCTGATTCCTTTTATAAACTAACTAGTTATTCTCTTATCTCTCTATTGTCATACTAATATTATTCTCTTATGGTAAATCGCAATATCACCTTTATAACTATAGTAATAGGTTACAATTTATTCTTCAATCTCTTATCAACTATTTCTAACTCCTAGTAGCTCTTTATTATGAAAGACTTTAAAATTAAAAGTTATTTCTATAAATTCAATAAAGAACTTATTACTAATGAGGTTATTAATAATCTTCCTACTAAATTTGCATTACCTATTTATTCTTCTACTACTTATAGTAGTAATAGTAATAATAATAATAAGAATAAGGAAAATGCTAAAGGTATAGATAATAAAGGTAAAGAGAAAGAAGTTACTCTCCCTAAGTATATTATAATCCCTCTTTTTATTATATATCTTTCTAAGCATCTTACTAAAGTTTCTATTAATAATAAGATTATAGCTTTATATTAAATATATTTATACTAATTCTTCTACTTATATATCTCCTATTATTACTAGTTAGAGTACTTCTTATGAGCTCTCCTACTTTATTTATATTATTTTTATTATTATAAGTAATATTCCCCTCAGCGTTAAAGATGTCAACCTCTATTGCAATATTTTCAATATATAGTAACTACTCCTTTTAATTATTCCAGAGATTAATATAGACTTATAATAATTAATACTACTTATTATTTTTATTATATTAAGCTTACTCTTAGTTATTATTATAAGAAGGTTAGGATATAACTATATATCTCAAGTTTTCTATCTATTTATTCTAATACCTTTTAAATAAATAAGACTACTACTACTATTTAGTGTATCTTTATTAGTATTTATATCAACGTTTTAACTAAAGATAATCCTATTGTTTATAGTTATTATATAAGACTTTTAATTATCCTTCTAGATTTATAGCTAATATATATTCTATAGAAGAATACTTTTAGTGAGATTTATACTACTTTTTATATAATTACTATAAAGTAGACTAAAGAGAAAAATACTATTATTGAAGCTTATTCTACTAATCATTATAAAGCTAAGACGTATAATCCTAATATAACTATTATATTACTATTTCTTATTTATTCAGCTTCTTCTACTAATATTATTCCTATTACTCTTATTTATAAGGAAGCTTCTATTCTTTCTAAGTAGTATTACTTCTTCTTAGAGCTCGAAGCTTATATAAGTATTATTTTCCTTCTATTCTTATTATAATACTAATAAATACTTAGGTTACTAGTTGTTATTCTTAGGTTGGAGTTTTTCTATTTCTAATTTATTATTTATTTATCCTTTATATTTCTACTATTATTATTATACCCTCTATAGTTTGAGATAATTCTTCTGGCTTTTAGGTATAATATTATCTATTCTCTTAATATTACTTTATTTAATATATAATCATTATAGTTGTAGTATTTCAATCCTAGGCCTGCTATATAAGCTGGTTTAAAATGTATATTAGATTACTATTATTAATTTTAATTAACTTATATTTCTCCTTATAAATATTAAGTATTATAGTATTTTCTAATAAGTATAATAGTTCTTATATAAACTGTATATAGCTTATATATTTAATATAAACTTCTTTCTAATAATTTTATTTAATATACTTTTAATATACTATTAGTACTTCTTTAACTTCTTATTTATTATTCTTTCTATTATTTTATACTAGGAATAGTTAGTAATTATATATAGTCTAACTTAATAATAGATCCTAAGTAGTTTGAGATAGAATGCTAATATAGAATTTAAAGTAAATACTACTAAATATATTTAATTCTACTACTATAAATATAATAATATTTAAAATTTTATACTTATAGTATAATGAATTAAGCTTCTTATATAAGTGAAATAAGTAGTAATTAGCTATATAAAACTATATTTTATTTCTTCTTTTAAACCTCTTAGTAGCTTTCTATTAATTATTAATAGAATCTTCTATCTTTCATTAAATAAATACTATAATATTTGAATTATTTTTATTACTTCTATTAACTTATTAATTAAAGTATTAGTATCCTTTTTATATAGATCTCCTATATTCCTATTTATATTATAGATTTATATAGGATCTATATAGTATTTATATTTTAAGAAGAAAGAGCTAATTCTTATTATCAATACTATATAGTTATTAAAGGCTAATTGTATTGTTAGAAGATAAGCCTCTTAGTTATTTTAAGTATAATTAATAATTATATAAAGGTATACTTCTATTTCCTAATTAAATTGTTTAGTAGTTCTATTAGTTTGTAGATGATATATAGTATTTAAATATTATTTTATATTAATAAGGTTATAAAACTTCTTCTAAAAACAGCTAGTCTAATTATTCTTTTGATTAATAATAATTATTCTTAAGATTTTATAGAAACAAAAATAATAGTTTAGGAATTATTCTATATATTCTTCTATTCCTATTATTAC
>AMCV02000002.1:1793182-1815180 GCA_000350065.2 Colletotrichum orbiculare MAFF 240422
TTATATAAAATAAATATTATTCTTGATTAATATAAGTAGTTTAATAATAAAGTCTATTATAAGATTATTATGAATTCTCTTTAGTATAAGTAATAATTATAGAAGTTCTTTCTTTATATCCTTTTAAATTATATCAATACTATAAGTATTATAGTTTTATATAAAGTATTATATATCTTATAAAAAGTCTAATTAGTAGTATTAATATAATATTATTTTAAATATATTATTCTTCTTAAGATGACTTATTAGAAGAGAATTATAGTTTTCTATATAATAGCTATTTATAAGGTATTATCTTAGTATTTCTAATTTTTATTCTTAGGTGTTTATATATAATTCCTCTATATGAAGCGTCTTAGTATATTAAAACTATATTTTATAATTTGAATTCTAGTCCTAATAGTAATAGGAAAAATATAATTTGTTCTAATTATAGTTTAGTAAGCTTTAGAGTATTATTTATCTTTAGATAAGGTGTTATCCTATAGCTTTTAGAAATCTATATTATTATTAAAAACTTATAATAATAGGATTTTAAACTTATTAGGCTTCTGTATTTATTATATAGCTAGTATAAATATCTAAAGTATAAATATCTAATATAACTAAGCTGAGTTTAAAATTAATTAGATTATTCCACTTTACTCTTTCTTATCCTCCTAACCAGCTAGAATATCTTATTTATACCTTAATAGTACGTCTAATATAATAGCTAAATAGCCTAATTAATATTTAATTTTAAACTAATAGTAAGCTAATTATTTAGCTAACTAACTTTAATATTTATTAAGCTTTTACTTTTTTATAAAGAATCCAAAGCTTTTATAGTTTATTAGGATTTAGAACTTATTATAGTTCTTTAATTCTATATTTTAAATATTAGGGTAAAATATTACTACTAAGAGCTTCTTATTATCACTAGATAGTTATATTATATTAAGAATAGCTTTTATAAGTAAAAAGTAACTAGTTAGTAGTATTCTTATATATCGTTCTATAAGAAGGTACTTCTAAGTATAAAATTCAAATAGTTTATTTTAATAATTATTACTAAGTTTAAGTTGAAATATTAGAAGACTAAAACTTTTATAAAATAATCCTTTAGAGTAGTAAAAGTGCTTCTTTCTCTCTCCCCCTAATAGAATAATATTCTTTTTTTATCAAAATATTTAGAAGGTTTATAAGAACTATATAGTTATCTATCAATATATAATAATAGTTAGTAAATCCTAAGAAACTCCTCATGATTTTTATTATTATTAGAATAAGTTATTTATTAATTATTCTTACTTTTTTAAAATTATAAATAATCTCCTCTCTAGTTTTAAGTATAAACTTAATATATTTTACTATTTTTATAGAGAATATATATTTAATTAGATTGAAACTTAGCTTTATTACAAATAGAACTTATAAGATTCTTTGAACTTTTTCTTTATAAATTTTTTGAGATCTTATTATATAGATAAAGATGTTGTTTAAATATGTGATAGTAAAATTATTAAGAAATTTATAAAGTATATTATTAATATAATACTAGAATATTATTAGAATTCTTATAAATCTAAATAGATATATAAGTTATTTAAAAAAGCTATATTATATATAAAAGGTAGTTTTCTCTTAATACCCTTCTATAATTCTAATCTTATAAAATATAGTAATAATATCTAAATTTATATATTATATAGTTAAAACTATATACTAAAAGGTTTCTAATATAAGTAATAAAAAGTAATAGTCCTTTTTAATAATAATATTAAATACTTTATAATTATAATAGAAATATAACTTACTCCTAGGTTTCTTAATAAATAGGATTGGAATACTTATAGATAATTTACTTATTTATATAAACTTCTTATTAAAGAGATCTTAAAATATCTTCTATAAGACTAATAGTCTTTTTTAGGATATATTATAGAGTAGTCTTTAAAATAGAAGTTATTTCTAACTATAATTTCTTCTTTTTAAGTGGATTTTATAATTTATATTTAAATAGATAGGTAGTATAAAGTATATTTTATTCTTCTTAAAGAAACCTTTGAACTTCTTATATATTTGATATATTAATACTATTAAGTTATCTTTTTTATTTTTTATTTAAAGTATCTTCTTAATATCTATTAGACTAATAACTCTTATAACTTCTCTTACTATAAGATATTTATAATATATATATTTATATATTTTAGAAGCCTTTTAATAGATTATAGTAAAAGAAGTAGCTATTAGTATTTTTACTACTTAAATCTTTTAAATTAGGAGATTCTCTTTCTATTTTATTAGAAGGATATATATCTATGTCTTATTATAATAGATATAGTAGTTCTAAATATTATAAATAATAGTATTATATTCTATCTATAGTTTATTTAAAAAGATATTAATATCTAGCTATTAATAATATAAATATAATTTTTTTAGATATAACTACTAAGTTTAATATTAAATATTATAAGACTTTTTATTAATATATATACTACTTTATTTATAAAGTTTCTAAGCTTTTCAAGTATTCTATTTATATATAGTAAATAGAATGAGTAAATTAATTAGTAGTTAATTATAATATAAATATTATAACTTCTATCTAGAAGTATTTAGATAATATAGTTTTCATTAATTTAAGTTTCTAGTAATATAAAAGGTCTATTTACTTTATATTCTATTTTAAAATACTTTTAATTAGTTTTCTCTTCTTCTATAGGCTTTAAGGTTTAAATTTATATTAGAATTATTCTTTTTTTAAATTATTATTAGAATCTGAGCCTTTAGCTTTATTATTAGAATAAACCTATTCTAGAGTTATCTTAATAGTATAAAGAGTATATTTCTCTAGATAATTTCTAGTTATATATTTTTAGACTTAATAGTTAAAATACTTCTATATATCTTATTATTATAAAACGCTTTATAATAGGGCTTCTATTACTTTTATAGTTCGAAGGGTATTTATTATTACTATATTACTATTATTATCTATTTTTAAATTGTATTACTAATTTATTCTAATAGTTCATTAGTTAGATATAAAATATAATGTCTTATAGCCTTCTAACTATTCTATTATATATTATATACTATTAATATACTTTTGAAAACTATTAGTATTAATATTTATACTAATTAAATAGTAGTATAACTTTAGATATAGAATAACTTATAAATAATTAATCTATATAATATATAGCTATAAGATGCTACTTATTATAATAAGAAGCTTCTCAAAATAAAGGAGGAAAGTAGTAAAGTATTTATAGTTCTTTATATAATTATTTAGGAGATATATTAAAGTATAATCTATTATATTTAGATCCTTATATATTTCATCTAAATATATAGAGTTTTATATATTTAGCCCCCCGTCTAGTAGGTAGCTTTATATAATACTTAGTAAATAATCTCTATAATAGGAAAATACCTAGTTATACACTATAGCTTATATATATCTCTATAAGTAAATATAGTTAAAAAGACCTAGTTGTATAACTACTAATTTAGACCTAGCTCTAACCTAGAAGCTATATATATATATAGGGGCTAATAGGTAATAGAATAATAACTAGGTGTAAAAACTTATTAATATAAGTTTTATAATAATCTGTATAGAGGATTATAGCTTAATATACTAATAGTAGCTTCGAAGTATTAAACTTACTCTAGTAGTACTTATAATGTTAACTTATACTAGTAATAATACCATTAGTATACCTTAATAATACTAGCTATAAATATAAAAGAGAGCGATAAACTACTATAGACCAGCTAACTATCTTATAATAACATCCTTACTTTTAACACTTATAATAATACTAATAATAATAATAATAATAAGAGTTATTACTATACTTAACCCCTACAACCTCAATATAAATATCAACCTTATAAAAGTTGTCAACAACTATAAGAACTATAACTACTTTTATAAAAGCCTAAAGGGGTTAGTTTTATATAAGAGCAACTGTACTACTTTTTCTAGTCTCCTTAAGGTAGCTATAACTATATTTAATCTTAATATATTATCAGAAGATAAAGCTATTAGTAAAGTTAAAAAAAACAAAATTAAAGTAATAAAGAAGAATCTAGCGTCTAAAAGTAAAGTGTTTAAAAATAACTCTAAATACTTTAAATATATCTTAGAAGTAGCCTATTGGATATTTAAAAAGATATATATATTAAAATCTATTATAGAGGTTATTATTAGCTAATAGTGGGGAAGGTATAACCTAAGGTTAAATATGTCATAGGACTCATATGCTATTAGTACAACCTTATTATATAATATCTAAAAACTTAAAATAACTATAGCTATAGCTATTAGTATAGGGTAGGTTGGAGTATAAGTCCTAGCTGGGAGTTAAATGTTCTCTATATTAAATCAAAGACTTTCATCTAGATATATAAAGAAGTTATTCAAATTATATATATCTTAAGAGCTGCTGCTTCTGTAAAACTCTATTATAATTAACTAGATCTTTATATTTAGATATAAGTTGATGAAGTATTAGGCCTCCTAGTTATTTATAATAAATATATAGTTGATAAAGAACTTATTATAAATTTATTATACTTAAGTTGGATATTTATTATAGTTTCTTAAGAACTTCTTAAGGTTAAATATGAATTGTTATTATATAAATACAATTACATTAATATTTAAAGCTGGCTTGGGACTAGTTCTAATACTTATTATAGATATACTTAATAATATAAAGTCTAAATAAGCTTATAATTAGATAGTTATATTAGCTAGTATAACGAGCTATTAGTTTTATTATATTATAGTACTAATAAAAACCTCTATAAGGTTTATAATTGAACTATTCTTATTATATACTTCTATTATATAGTATAATTGGTAATAAGGTATATAAGTAATATTAAGCTTAGATGTATAAAAAGTATAGCTTGTATAATTAAATATAGAAGTATTTTAATTAAAGGAATCTAAGTTAAAAAAAGAGAGTTTTCAGAAAGACTGCAGAATATATATAAAATAGGTCTATTATAATCTATAGTAGTAGAACGAGATCTACTAGTTATAACTAGTTCTAGTAAGATATAGCTTGTAATAAGTCGTATCTCTTAAGTAGTAATTAATACTTTATTTTAGTAAACTTGATATATATAATAGAAAAATATATAATAATATTAAACTTTACTAATACTATAATATATTTTAATAATAATAATATAAACTATTAATCTTATTATTATTATTTTTAACCTAAAGCAATTAGATTAAAATATTATACTTCTATTAATAGTAAAGAAATTAAGAAAGCTTTAATATATATTAATTTCACATATTTTGAAAACTTCCTATATCACTTTTATTACAATATAAGATAGAAATTAAAGAGGTTAAATACTATTATAATATAAATAACAAAAAGTATTGAATAACTATTATTATAAATAATATGAATAATAACCTTAAAATGAAGATTAAAATTACTATAAATAGTAAAGTAAAAGAAAAAATATGAAGGAGTTATACTATTTATCTGGTATTAGTGGTAGTATTTCTTAAGTGTTTTAGGGGTTTAGGATTTAACTAGATATACTACTTTATTAAAATATTATAGAGATATATTATAGCTATGTATTTGAAGTAATAGTAAAGTTTCCATATTTCTATCTCTATAAAATATATAGAAATAATTATTCTTTTTTGATGAGGGGGTATTTATAAATAGCTCTATTTTTAAATACCTAATATAACGTTTTTATTTTAGAGGACCTAGTCATAGATCTTATTCAATAAAATACTAAAGTAATTTATATTTCTAAGATAGAATACGAGAAAGGTATTATATAGTCTTAAACAAAATATGAATTTATTTAGTAGTATAAATATATCAATTATTCTAAGCATTATGATTAAAGAAGCTCTATTAAAATATATTATCATTAATTGACTCTATAGGAGTATCAGAGTAATAGAAAGATTAATTATTTATTCAAATATTAAAAATATAAGTATCTCATAATGAAGAAATTAGTAATACTTAAGTCAAATAGAATACGTTGAAATATAGTAATTAACTAATAGACTTTAAGTATAAAAGTATATATGAAGGCTATAGTATTACTTTTACTAATAGATATATTTTTTGTAACAATATAAAATAAAATAGTAATAAACTAAGTTTCGAGTTGAGTCTTTTAATTCTAAATCTAATATTCTTAATTAAAGAGTAAGAAAGTTAGCAAAATGAAGAAGTTAGTATAACTTAAATTAGAATCTAAATAATAAAAAGAGTTCAAGTTAGCTTTCTTTAAAAATAGAAAGATCTCTAACTCTACTATTCGGATTCTAGTTATTATATAACTTATTATTACTTAACTATTTTAAAGAAGTCTTTAGCTTTATAAAGAGAACGTCTAGCTCCCGGCTAGGACCTACGCCCCAACCTACCCTATACTAATCGCTATAGCTATAGTTATTTTAGGTCTTTGAATATTACACAATATATTTAACCTTAAGTTATACCTTCTCTACTATTAGCTAATAATAACCTCTATGAGTCATAAGTAGACTTTAATATATATATCCTTTTAGATACCTAGCAAACTACTTCTAAGATATATTTAAAATACTTAGAAGTATCTTTAAATATCCTATTCTTAAATACTATATTCTTCTTTATTACTTTAATCTTGTTTCTTTTAAATCTACTAATAACTTGATTCTCTAATAATATATTAAGACTGAATATAATTATAACTATGTTAAGAGAAGTAGATAGAATAGTAAAGTTACTTTTATATAAAACTAGCTTCTTTAGACCTTTATAAAAGTAGTTATAGGTTTTATAGTCATTAATAACCTTTATAAAGTTAGTATTTATATTAAGATTAGAAGGGTTAAATATAGTAATACTTCTTATTATTATTATTGTTATTAGTAATATTATTATAAGATAATTAGTTAGTCTTAATCGATTACTTTGTTTTATATGTATAGCAAGTTTTATCAAGATATACTAGTAGCATTATAACTAGCCAATATAAATTAATATTATGAGTACTATTTTAGTAAGATTAATACTTTGAAGCTACTATCAATATATTAAGCTATAATCTTCTATACAGACTATTATAAGGCTTATACTAATAAATTTATTTACCTAATTATTACTCTATTACTTTCTAGGTTCTATTTCTAAGTACAAACTAGATCTAAACTAGTAGCTATATTACTAAGTCCTTTTAACTATATTTACCTATAGAGATGTATATACACTATAGTATATAACTAGGTATTTTCCTATTAAAGAAACTATTTACTAAACGTTATATAACACTACCTATTAAACGAGAAGGCTAAATATATAAAACTCTATTATTTTTTAAATACTACTATTTATCTAGCTTTTTACTACTAGTTATATCTCTAGGCTTTTGATAACTTTAACTAGGCCTTTGAATAGTTAAAACTCTATCTTTTAATTAATTACTAAAAGATTAGAAAACTAGAATCTTAGTTTTCACATTCTAGTAGTTAACTTTAATAGTTTCTTTCTATTCTCCAGATACATATCAATATTAATTCTCTTTTTTAGAAGATATAATCAATTTTCTTTACTTTCCCAAGTCAATCTTAATAATTACTACTTCTTACCTATGTATTTAAAATTCTAAATTCAAGCAATTTAGTTTAAATTAGATATAAACTTAATGAGAGAACTCTATCCCTTATAGATAACTTAAAAACTTCTACTATTTTCTTACTTTCTATATGGATGCTACTAAGATATTCTATTAAAAGATTCAATTTTAAAAATCTAGATTATCTATATCTATTATTTAAATAATTAGGAATATTTTTTTCAAAAACCTATTTATCTATTTTAACTAGTCTAAGAATATTACCTATATATCTATTAAATTAAAAAATACTCTGAATTATTTTAACTTTATTTAAACTAAGCGTTTTATAAATCTACTTATAAGTCTTTAGTTTTAAATAGAGATCATTTAGCTTTTAGCCAAGACTTATGCCCTACCTTACCCTATGCTAATAGCTATAATTATAGTTACTTTAAGTATTTGAATTATAATATATTTAACCTTAAGTCATACCTTTCCTACTATTAGCTGACGACGACTTCTATAATAGATTTTAATAAATATATTCTTTTAGAATGAAGTAGTATCTAATAGGCTATTTCTAATATATATTTAAAGTATTTAGGATTAACTTTATATATCTTATCTTTAAGTACTAGCTTCTTCTTTATTATTTTAATTTTATTCTTTTTAGTTCTACTAATACCTTTATCTTCCCAATAATATACCAGGGTTAAATATAGTTATAGCTATTTTAAAGGGGCTAGACAAAGTAATAAAATTATCTTTTTATAAAACTAGCCTCTTTAAGCCTTTATAAAGATAGTTATAATTCTTATAGTTACTGATGATTTTTATAAAGTTAATACTTATATTAAGGTTGTAGAGATTAAGTTTAGTAATAGTAGATAGTTCTTATTATTATAATTATTATCGGTATTATTATAGGACGGTTGGCTAGTCTTCTATTACTCTCTTTTATATCTATAGTTAGTATTATTAAAATATACTAGTAGTATTATTAATACTTAGTTAGTATAAGTTAATAATATAAGTATTACTATAGTAAGTTTAATAGTTTGAAGCTACTATAAGTATATCAAACTATAATCTTTTATATAGACTATTATAAAACGTATATTAGCTTTTCAGTTAAAGTTAAGTCTAAATTAGTCGCTAAACTACTAGGTCTTTTTAACAATATTTACGTATAGAAATATATATAAGTTATAGTGTATAACTAAGTACTTTCCTATTATAGAGATTATTTACTGTACATTGTGTGAGGCTACTTATTAGGTAGGGGGGCTAAATATATAAAACTCTATAAATCTATCTATTAATATTAAATCTATAGAGTCTTTTTCATTTAACCTTCCTACTTAATAAGTAGCCTTATATAACACCTAGTAAATAATCCTTATAATAGCAAAATACCTAGTTATACATTAGGATTTATATATATCTCTATAAATAAATATAATTTAAAAGACCTAGTAGTATAACTATTAGTTCAGACTTAGTTTTAATTTAGAAATTAGTATAAGCTTTATAATAATCTATACAGAAAGTTATAGTTTAATATACTAATAGTAGCTTAAAGGTATTGAACTTACTATAGTAATACTTATTAAATTAACTCATACTTATTAGATCTATTCTAATATATAAAGAACTTCTATTTCTATTATTCTAATAGGAGTCAAAGGAGGTTATATAATGTTTCAATATGAATAAATCGTATAAAGTTCGCTCTATAAATATATACTTATTTTACCTTTTTACCCCTAGTAGGTCTTAAGTAAATAAGGTAAAAGCAAAGAGGTTTACTCTTTTATAAAATACTAGAAGTAGTTCAAGCTATATATACTATAATTACCACGCTTATGCTATAGCTATAGTAGCTAATATACTATAGCTATACTATAATATATATTATACTTTAACCTATATGGTATAATTAAAATATATTATACACTACAGCTATAATAATCTATATATTATACTAAAGCATATATATTATAATTATAATATTCTATATACTATAATTATAGTAGTTTATATATTATAACTATAATTAGAACTCTAATAGTATACCTAAAACTCTAGTAATACAATTAGAATTCTAAAATAAACTTTCTATATAGGAACCTTAATATCTCTATGAATAATAGTTAGAAATAGTTAACTATACTATTGATCAAATTACTATTTCTCCTTCTATTTAACTATCATTATTATAAATATTTTGAATAAGTCCTCATATTAAGAAAACTACTTTTATTATTTTATATTTCTCCTAATATCATAATTATCTATAATAATAATTCAATTATTAATTTACCTATTTATCTATTCATTCTAATAAATCATGAGCCTAGTTCTTCTCAACTTAAAGACTCTATACTTTATTTTTCTATAGATACTTCCTAATAAAGAGAAACTAATTACCTCTATATATCTCATAGAAAAAGAAATACAGAGACTCTACTACTATTTTAAATACCTAGCTATTATATACTTCTATAATATCCTTAATAAAACAGGATATCTAATTAAAGATTATACCCTTAAAATACTCAAGAGGTATTATTATTAATACTAAATATATAATATAATTTCTTTATACTTTTATTTTACTATCTACAGTAATATTAACTTTAATTTTAAGATTATTATTAATGTTATTTATATTAATAGCTATTTTATATTTTACATTATTAATATTATAATAGTATTTAATACTATTTAATTTCTATCAAATATCTTAGTAAAAGTAATACAAGAAGCTTTTAAAGTATACTAAATAAATATATATTAAAACTCTCCTAATTTTAGTATCTATATTTAGGAGATTTAAATATTTAAATGAAAGAAGTAGGCTTTTCTATTTTATTAATCGATAAAATATATAAAGCTTGATTACTTTTACTAGTATCTTTATACAGCTTTATATAAGTATTCAAATTAGAATAGTTTAAAATAATAAAAAGGACGTTTTCTTTATAGGTTTTATAGTCTTTTTTAGTTTTGTCTAACATAATAAGTAAATTAATATTTAGAATAGACTTTGCCTAGATATGATTATTAGTTTCTATATCCAATTCTTATATTTTATTATCTCCAGTTATTTCAATATTTGAATTTTCTTCTGGAATCATTCTAGTTATTTCTTGAACTTTAGTAGTAGGATGTATTAAAGACCTACTATTACTATTATTATTATTATTATTATTATGAATTAGACTAGAAATAGAATTATCTAGATTGAAAATAAGATTATTATTAAGCTGATTAGACTTATAATTATTAGACTTCATTTCTAGATTAATAGATAAAAGTAATTCTCTTTCTAAAATATAGAAAGTATTTTCTAGGACTTTTATATTTCTAGATTATATTGCTCTCTTCGTATTAAAATCTTAAATTCTATAGGTATTATTTCTATTAGTTATAACAGCTCTTTTATAAGCTTTTAGATCTGATATTTTAATATTAGGATTTTTATTTTTATAATAATAGAAGCTACTCTATATCTTAGTATTATCAATATTAGGTTTTTCTTTAAATATATAGGGAGTTTTAAATTTTATGGAATTATAAGAAATTCTCTTATATATATATAGAAGCTATTAAAGTATCCCCTTATAAATAATAAGGTAAATTTAAGTGATCAATTAGAATTCTAATTTTAGAAACTAGAACTCCTATTATTCTTTCTATCAAACTATTAGATTTATAAGTATAAAGAAATCTAATATTATAAATAATACTAGAACAAGAAGAAAACTCTTTTATTCATTTATTAGTAAATTCATTACTTCTATTAGTATTAAATTCTTTTACTTTTCTCTTATTTTTTTTATTTTTTTATTATTTACCAACTCTTTAAATTTGAGAAAGGTTTTTGAAATTTCTTGAGCTAACTTAGTTTTTAATAAAGATCCCTAAGTAAACCTTATTGAGTTATCGATAAATGGAATAAATCGATTAAATCTATTATATATCAAAAGAATTATAAGTCTATATAAATCTAAACTAATATAATCTGAATATTAAATATTCTATTTTTATTCTTTACTATTTTTATTAATATTATTGGTAACGTTTTCTTCAATATAGATTCTATAAATAGAAGGAATATCTATTTTATTTATTTTATAAGATAAATTTAAAATATCATTTTTTAAACGATTTATTATTGTTATCTTAGTATGGCTTAAATAGTCAAGTAAAAGCTAAATATTCTGTAATATAGTAGTAGAAAGAATAATATCTTTTTATAAAATAGGAATATCAAATTTATAAAAACTATTCTTTTTAAACCTTACTATTAAAGTAGAATTCCGTTCTATATTATATTGTATAGGTTCTTTCTAGAAACTCAATATAACTCCTATAGTATTAAATTTGTTTTGAGATAATAAATTAACTCCTAATTTTAGAATATAATAATTTCTTCTTAATATGAAAGTTTGATATTTTAGAAATACTTTTAAATTTCTTATTATTCTAGCTGGAGAGTATATAGTACTTCCCTATTTAATCTATTCTAAAACTAGTTTTATTTTAG
The DNA here is from genome assembly GCA_000350065.2 of Colletotrichum orbiculare MAFF 240422. NCBI lineage: Eukaryota > Fungi > Ascomycota > Sordariomycetes > Glomerellales > Glomerellaceae > Colletotrichum > Colletotrichum orbiculare. Next base: position 1,805,337 of record AMCV02000002.1, read on the forward strand.
AAAAAATAGATTTATCTTTAATTACATAAATAGTAGTGATAGTATCTAGGTAAAAATAAATATCTTTATGATTTTCTTTTTTAACTAAATTACTACAATCTCTAGTTATTTATTGATTTACTCAAAAACTTAGAGTTTTCTTATTATTATTATTTCTTATATAAAGCTTTGAGATAATTCTTATATTTTTAAAAATGTCGTCTTCTTTAGAAGATATATTGAGATCTATACCTTTAGAAATAAATTCTTCAGATTTAGGAATTTCTTTATCTTCTAATATCTCGTATTCTACTTTATTATTTCTTCTAGTTCTAGCTTAAGTAATATGAATAGATTCTAAATTCTCTTCCTTAGATTTCCTCTTATTTCTATTACTATTCTTAGTTAGAATATTCTTCTATGAATTTAAAGTGTTTTCTAGATAAAAGTAAGTATAGTTCTTTTTATATTAATTATTCTTCTTACAATCTTTATAAAGTATTTCTCTCTATTCTTTATATAGCTTTTTAGTAATTTTGAAATTCTTTTTTTCTAAGTAGTTTCAGTATAATTAATTAAATTATTATTTCTTCTTTTAGATTCATTTAATATATTAGAAAATCAAGAATTTAAAATATAGACTTCTTCATTAGATTTAAACCTTTAAATTATAGAAATAACAAAGCCTTTATAATTAGAGTTAAAACTATTTAAGATATATATCATAACTATTTATTTAGATAATTCTAATTTAGTATAAGATTAACTATTAGTTAGTTCTTTCATTCTATTTAGAGACTCTTCTATACTATTAGAATTACTTAAAATAGTATTAGAAAGTCCTTTATAAGTTAAGAATTTATTAGTAAATTCCGAAGGCTTTTAGAGCTTTTGCAAGTATTTAAATATTTAAGAAATACTTATATTACTTTCAATATTTTAAAGAAGGTTATCTTTATAGCATAGTTATATATAATATAGAGTCTTTTTATCCTCATTTTTATTTTCAGAAGCAATAAGTTTAGTAAAATCTGTAAAAGTTTTTTTATCAATAAGTAAAGCTTTGAAATAAATAAATTAGATCTTATAATTACTATTTCTTACTAATTTAGAAAAGGTAATCTTTCTAGAGTTATTTATTTTTGCTAAAATAAAATAAATTATTAAAATATATATTTATAAAGGGGGTTTTCTGAAAAGTTCTGAAAGTCTTATAGTATGTAATATATAAAAGTATTATAGTTTCCAAAGAGAAAGACTCAAGATTAAAACCTTTTTCTTTCATTTAAAATAGAAATATGCCTTGAAGAATAAATCTAAAGATTGGAGATTTAAATTTTACTATTTTCCTTCTTTCTTTTGAATAAATTTAACTTTTCGTTCTTTATAAAATTAATTACAAATTAAGGTACAATTTGAAATTATAGGAGATAATCTTTTATATAAGTTGTTTCTTTACTGTTAAAATAATTTGAAATTCAAAAGGAAATAGATTTAAAACTAATTTGAAGAGGTAGTCGATTGAGAAGAAATCTCGAATATCTAAAGAATTGAAAAGAGGTGAAATAAGTTGAGAAATTAGATTTCTAGGCCGTAAAATAAATTATTAAATAAAATTGATTTTTTGTAAAAATAAACTAATTTTAGTAAGGTATCGAGTTTCTATAAAAATAGTAAAAAGTAGAGATTTCTATAGATCTTATTGTAGTATCTGACTTTTATAAATAAATAAGAAGGGTAATTCTTTAAAGAATAAAGTGAAGAGTCTTCTAGTTAAGACGAGTTAGGCTTATAATCTATTAGAATAGATAGATAAGTAGGTAAATTAATAGTTGAGTTATTTATTAGTTTATCTAGAGAGCAATACACGCTATATATAACTTTACCGTATAGGTATAGAGTAGGATTCTAGTTATTTATCATTGTTATTATTATATTATATAGTGCGTAGCTATATATATATAGAAATAGGGCCTATATAGCCTATATAGCTATATAGTTAGTAGTAGCTATATAGTATATATAGACTAAATAGGCCGACTATTTACCTAATAGTACTATAATATAGCATCTTATAATAAATAGTATAATACTAGCGACCTTTTATTTATGCTATAGTAATATTATCTAATTATAAAAAAGCCTAAATTACTAGCTATAAAATACTATCCTTTTCAAGAGCCTTTTTTACTTTCAAACCTATTACCTATCTATCCCTTTATATAATTATAATAGTCGTTTGAATTATTAAGATTTCTTTAAGTAGATATTAGAAAATTAAAAGAATATAAATTTCTATTTAAACTTAAAGCTATATCACTATATAGCTATAAGGCTATATAGCTATAAGAACTATAAAGCTATATAGTTATAAGAATATTGCCTTAAGAGAGTAGTAATATTATATACCTTCTAGTAGTCTCTAGAGTTATTATTAGAAGCTATAGGAGAAACCTCTAACTATAAGTTATATCTTACGAAATTAATATAATTATATACTTTCTAGTAATCTCTAAAGTTATTTTTAGAGACTCTAGGGTAGGGTAGTTATTATAAAACTCTTAAAAAGCCTTAAAAGCTATAAGAGAAAGTATTTATTATATAAGCTATATGGAAGCGGTTCAAAAGGCTATATAGATTTATTAAATGTATCTACTCAATTTACTCTGTTTAGCTATATTAGAAGTCTAGCCTAATAAGACTATATAGAATATTCTATTTTAGATTATAATAAGAATATATAGTTAACTTCTTAATAATAAGAATTATAAAGAGTTTAGCATATAGCTTAGAGTTTTGATAGGAACTAGAAAGGCTTTAAAGTATCTATAAAAAGCTGGTATTGGTTACGCCATACTATAGAGCATATAGTAACTATACGTATTACTATATATATAGCAGTATACCTCCACCCCTTACTAACAATAAGTACTAGGTATTAAGTACTAATTATAACTAAATATATAGTAATTAGTAGGTAATTGCCATACTATAAATCTAGAGCCTTATATAATGCTATATGTTATATAATATAGGAATAATAATAATTAATAACTAGAATACTACTTTATACTTATATAGCAAGATTATCTATGATAGATATTACCTTGTAAATATAGTAATACTATATAGTAGTCAACCCTTATATTACTACTATACTACAGATTAATAAGGCTTATTATGATAGAAGAAATAATTATAAAAACCTATACCTAAAGTCTATATAAGACGAAGGATTATAAGATTTGTTACTTAAATACTTTAAATCCTCCCTATCTTAAGACTTTAAACTTTTGATATTACTTATAAGCCTAAAGGTTAGAAATATACAATTTCTCTTTTTATTTATTTAAAATAGATATTCATAGAATATAACATTACTATCATACTTATTTATATTAACATTGATAAATCTATATATATTTATCTACCAACTAAATTTTATCTTAATATGAAGAAGGATTCTTTAGAATTTAATCTAAATATGAATATAGAACAACAGGGGTATCTGTAGATATTCCTTAATAAGAAGAAAATAATTTCTTCTTTATATTTTATATAGATAGAAATATAGAGATTCTACTACTATTTTAGATACTTAGTTATTATATATCTTTATGATATCTTCAATAAGGTAGGATATCTAATTAAATACTACGCCTTTAAAATACTGAAGAGGTATTATTACTAATACTAAATATATAATATAACCCCCTTATATTTTTATTTTACTATTTATAGTAATATTAACTTTAACTTTAAGATTATTATCAATGTTATCTATATTAATAGCTACTTTAAATCATTTATTATCGATATTTCAATAGTATTTAATACTACCTAATTTCAACCTAATATCTTAGTAAAAATAATATTAGAGGTTTTTAAAATATACTAAATTGATATATATTGAAGTCTTTTTAGTTTTATTATTATAAATATAAGTATGATATTTTAATCTAAAGACTTTCAATTAGAAGTAAGAATAATGGGATTAATAATCTATATTATTCTAATTAAAACACATAATAGTATTAATAAGGTTAAATATAACTATATATTCCTCTACTATATATATAATATTTATTATAATAAAAGACCTATTACTATTCAAGAAGTATCCTTTCAAGTAATATATATAGTAATTAATAATACTACTAGACTAAATAGCTTTCTACTTATTCGACTTACTTTTAAAATATATTTTGACCTTATAGAAAACTTTACTTTTTCTCTAGATATTATTACTTAGGTTTATATTATATATAAAGCTATTGAAAAGATCAACTATAAATATACTAAGTATATTATTAGTATTACTTTAGTAATATAAAGTAGTTCTAATATTTTATATATTATAACTTTTTTATTCTAATCTTTAATATATATATAATAAGAGAAAATTAACTCATAAGGTTTATACAACTTCCTTACTATATATAGTAAGATATATATTCTTAAATTCGCTTATAACTTCTAAGAATTTTAATTTATAGTATATTATGTATTTAGGCCCCTACTTAGTAGGTAGCTTTATATAAGACTTAGTATAAAATCCCTATAATAAAGAAAACCTAGTAATATATTATAGTTTAAATATATATCTCTATAGGTAAATATAATAAAAAGGATTTAATAGTATAATATTTAGTCTAAACCTAGCTCTAACTTAGAAATAAGTAATATAAGGTAATTATCATAGACCTAAGCCTTAGGGCTTATATAAAATATTACTATTAGAGCTCTATATAACTACTACGTCTATAGTCTAGTGAAGAGTTTTCACCTTAAGTATAAACTCTTTAAGTTTATTATAATACTATTAAAGTATCTCTTATAGCTAATTTCTAATATTAATAAATTTCTTATTTAAATTTAATTTAATAATAAATAGTAAGTTACATAAAGGAAATAGAAAATAGCAAACGATAATAGTAGATATTAATATAATAGAATCCCTAATAGGAATTCTAACAGACTAATAATAAACTAATTTAATAGAAGATAAAAACTGATTTCTCTAAGAAGTTTTTATATAGTTCTAAAGAGACTATAAAGTAGTTTTATAAATAATATAAGTATTTCATATAAAGAAGAAATTACTTCTTATTAATACTTTCTTCAATAGTAATAGTTTTTATTTTCCTATATAAAAGATAACTATTTGGTTACTTTTGCTCTATATCTAGAATAATATCTAAGCTCTTCACCCTACATATAGATTTAACTATAGATTTTACCTTATAATAGCATTTATAGTAATACTAGCTTACAACTAGTTAAAATAATAATGAAATTACCTATTATTATGAATAATTATACCTCTAGTTCTAATATTCAACTTTATAGTAATAGAAGACTTTATAGTAATAATCTATATAAAGAGAGTTTTATTAAAACTAAAGTTTAATATATATAGTTGAAAGTAACTATTAAGGTTATAGGGTTGAGAATCTTTTTAAACCTTTTAAAGATAGAATAAAATAGAATACTAAGGGTTAGGCATTTTATAACTTATTATTCTTCTATATCTTTTATAATAGATTCAAAATCCTTGTGAAATCTATATAACTCTTTATAAGAAGAAAGGTATAAGATAAGTATAATGATATTCACTTATAATTCTTATAATTAAAGCTATTAATTCATTAGATTAAGTTTTAATATAATCATCCTAAAAGCTATAATTAATGAATAGCTTATAGATATTTAAAAAATAATTATCTAGTTATCTTATAACCTGTTATATTAAGTTAAAAGTTTTAAAGATTAAATATTAATTAGATAATATTCTAATATTAAGATATTATTATAATACTAATTACTAGATATTTTAGAATATTATAATAATATAATTATAGGGGTTTTAAAAGTTATTAAGTTATATTAAGAGTATTTATATTTATATAAGTATTATTTATATATTAGTTATATTTAATTGATATATTAAGATTATTTACTAATAAGAGCAAGCTGAGTTCTATTATACTTATATAGAAATTATAAGTTAATTTGTATTAATAGTAGAGAACTTTTATATTAATAGTATAAAGTCTTATTTTAGGGGTAGGTAGAACTTAATAGGAATATTAAAGTTATAGATATTAATATTGTAATACATATTTAAATAAAGTACTTATAGTTAGTAGTAATTAAATATCCTAAGATGTTCAAATTATATTTTAATAGCTATAAAGATATAAGAGTATAAAGTTATTATAGAAGGAGTTATTAGTTATTTATTATTAAAAAAGTTAAAATAGGATAGGTATACTAGCTATAGTTATAAGAAGTTTACTTTTAGATTAATTAGTAGTTAGCTATAGTAGTTAGTAGGGGGGTAGGAGGACTAAAGTTATACTTTAAGAGGTAATATATCTACTAATAGCTGTAGTAGAAAGCGAGCTATCAGCCCCTCTCTAAAAGATAACTATATAATATAAGTTAGAAGTTAATTAGGTTTTTATTGAGAGATTAAAAGACTTCTAATAGTTCCTATAGATTAATTTATTACTTAAAATCTAAATATAAATTAGTAATTTGTATATAATATAAAAGCTTTAATATAATTAGAATATTAATATATCTTTCTAGTATTTTGTTCAATATTATAAGGATTTCTATTATAATATTTATACTTTTGAGAAAATTTACTATTTCTATTAGGAGTTTAAATAGATATACACTAAGTTTTATATTAAGTTTAAATTATCTATAGGGTAAACAGGAAGATGTTTCTAAATAGAAGATCTATAGCTAAATTACTTCTAACTAATTCTTTAATATTAAATTTAATCAGTTACTATTGGTTATAATATTAGTTAGACAGACTATTATATTATAATCTAATATTATTATATAACTATAGTAGACTTTCAAATCTTTATTATAGAGTTATAGAATTATAATAAGCTATAGTCCCTATTTTAGTTAGAACAAATAGTTAATTAGAATGAAGATATATAGATAATAAATATAAAAGTAGCCTAAACTACTCTAATACTAATATAATACTACTATAATACTACTCCCTCTTATTATAAAAAGCTAAATAGAGAAATAGTTATAATAAGTAGGCTTTAGTTAACTCTTATTACAAATATATATAAAGCCTATTAGGTAGACTTTTTAGTTATATAAGTATGTATATAAGCCGGCACTTATATATATTATAATACTAAAGACTATTCTATTATTAAATATAAGCTATATTTTACCTACCTATTAGTATCTTCTAATACTAATATTTAGACCTTATAGTTAGATAAAAGAATTATGAACAATAAGGAAAAAGCTTAACCCTATAGAAGAGACTTTTTAAGAAGCAAATTAATATAATTATTAATAATATTATTATCATAATAATAAATAAAACTAAAGAGATATAAAGATAAATAGATAAATTGTTTTTTTGATTTCTATATTAAAAAGTAATAAGTCTTTTCTTTCTATTTAAATTAATAGAAGTTTTAATTATTATATAGTAGTTATTAAGGAGTCTATAAAATAACAGAACTTTATATTAATTATATTACTATAGCTATACTAATTAGATATTAACCTAAGTATTACCAAGAAGACTTATATTACTAAGATAGCTAGGATATATATTAACTTGAATAAGTAGATATCTAAAGCCTTATTTTATATAATCTTAGGAATATTATATCTAATTATTATCAAGAAGTTATAATTATAATACTAAAAAGTTATTCTAAACCTTATAAGAAATAAGATAAAAATAGATTTAATCAGTAGCCTTTTTGTCTAAACTATTAGTAATATATTAAAAAAGATATATATAGATAGTTTTATAGATCCTATTAAATTCCTAATTCTGATATCTTCTAGCTTAAAAGAAGGGGGGTACAAGTAATTAGTAATTAACTTAATATAAGTCAATATAGTTTTAATAGTTATATTACTACATATTTTAAAGTAATTAATATCTATTTTACTAATTATTTATACTTTTTCTATAGACTTATCTAATAAAAATAAGATTTCTAACTTCTTACTTTATTAGGAATTACTCAACTACTATATTTACCTAAAGAAGAATCTAGATAGAATAAAGCTAGACTCATTATAAAGACTATTCTATAATATATTAAAAGAATACTTCTTTAGGGTTTAACATTAAATCATAAACCTAATAGATAAGAGTTAGGTCTAAATAAGCTTATTTATAGCTAAGACACCTATTTTCCTTATTAAAAAACCTAGGGGAAAATAGTAATTCTATTTAAACTATGATATTCTTAATACTATTAATACTTATAAATAATATTTCCTATTATTAATTAAAGAGACCCTATACTTATTATTGAAAGGAATATAATTATGAAAGTCAATATTTATACAGCTTTTTATAAGACCTAGATTATAGAGGGAGATGAGTATAAAACTACTTTTTAGATATATTCTAACTTATTTGAATGATTCTTACTTTTTCTAAACTAATAAATATACTTATAATATTTTAATACTATATTAATAGTATATTTCAAAGTATTGTTATAAATTTTATTATAGCGTATTGAGATAATATCTTTATTTAAAGTTATAAATTAAAGAGTAACTATAAAGATAAAGTTAAATATATCTTTAAATAGTTATAAGGGGCTAACTTATATTTAGATTTAGAGAAATATAAACTTTCTATAAAATAGACTAAGTATCTAGGTTTTATTATTAAAATAGAGAAGGATATTTATTATAACTTTAAAAAAGTTTAAACTATATGGGAACAAGAAGTCCTAAAGAATATTTCTAATATCTGGAGTTTCTTTAGTTCTATTAATTTCTATTATAATTTGGTTGATTATTTCTCTAATATAATAGAGCATTTGATATATTTAGTATAGAAAAAAGTACTATTTTATTAAGATATTATATACTAATAGGCATTTAAAATACTTAAGTTTATATTTATCTTAAAACTAATTATAACTTAATAGGATTTAAAATAGTATATAATAGTAGAAGTAGATTATTTAGAAGCAGTATTAAGTAGCTATTTTTACAAGAAGATAGAAATAGTATATTATAACTAATCACTTATTATTTAGTTAGACTTACCCCAGCCTAATAGAATTATACTATTTATAATAAAGAATTATTAAAATTATATTATCTTTAAGAATATAATTAGTAGTATTATAAAGTATAGTAAAGCTATTTACTATCTTATCAAACTAGAAAACTTTACAATATTTTATAAGTCTTAGATTTATTTTAAAATAATAAGCTAAATAAGTAGAAAATTTATTAGAATTTAGTTTTCTCTTTAAACATTATTTAGACTACTTTATAAGATATTTTAATACTTTCTCTTAATAGAATTAAGATAATATAGTAAAACTAAAGCTCCTAATATAAATCTTTTAACTTCTCTAGGTTAACTTTAAAGATAAAAGTAAACTCTTTATAATACTCCTCATTTATAATATATAAATAGACAAATACTAAGAAGAAGCTATATAAATAGAAGATACTTATTAATATACTACTAGTAAAATACTAAATAGGTATACTATATTCCAAAATATTATATTACTAATACTATAGAATTAAATAATTATAATAATACTAATATATAAAATTCGCCTAAAAACTTTTGATTAAATAGTAAGGATATTGTTACTAGAAATTTCAATATAAATATAAATAGCTAATTAAATAATAAAGAGGAATAATATTTTACTATATAGGAGCTAAGTTTAGATTTCTAGATATAAATTACTAATGATTATAATTTCATAAATAGTTTATAACTCTTTAGTTTTAAATTACCCTAATATTCATTTAATATTAATAATATAATTATAAAGTTAATATTAAGATAGTATATTAAGTAGATATT
>AMCV02000002.1:1817063-1829609 GCA_000350065.2 Colletotrichum orbiculare MAFF 240422
TAGGAGTATCTATTAAGTATAATAGAAATAGCTATTATAATATTATATTATAATAGAGAGTTGTAGTTGAGAAATAGAAGTATAATAGTTTTTACTAAAATCTTTCTTATTAGTAGTAAGGATTATAGGAATAATCATATATTTACTATATATAATTAGTTAATTAACTTAATAGCTAGTAATATATAACTTAAGACTTATAATAAAGAAATAGAAGTCCTATTTATATATATTTTTAATTTTAGATATTCATAATAAGATTAACTATAACTTAATATATAAAACTAAGATAGACTATTTCTATTATATTTAGAATAATAATTAAAANTAAATAGAAATAACTATATTAAGAAACTAGTTCTCTTTATTATTAGAATTACTTTTAATAATATAATTATTATAAATATAAGTATCAAGTTTAAAAGGAATATAATAGTGGGAGAAATTATTATTTAGAAGATTAAAATTAGTAGTAATAGTAGTAGATATAATAATAGAAAGAATATAAGAAAGAGGAGTATAAATAGAAGGAGAGTGAAATAATAATATTCTAATAAGTATAGAATAAACAATATATAATTCTAAAGAGAGAAAAGTAAGTTTATATAAGGAAGGAAGAAAGAAACTTCTTATATATTAATAGTAAGAAGAATATAATATAGGATTATTTAAGGTAAATATAATATGAATTTTCTTATTAATAGAACAATTTAATATTAGTAGTATTTGGATTTTCTTATTAGTAAGACTATTTAATCTTAATAGTATTTAGAAGAAGTATTCTAGATAGATTTTTCTAATTAGTTAGCTTGATTTGAATGACTAGATATTACTAGTATATTATTAAAGCTATTAATATTAGATATTACTATAGTAATAAGATAGAAAGATAATGAGAAAATATATTATAAACCTAAGCCTTAAGGTTTATATAGGATATTATTATCAGGGCTCTATATAACTACTACTCCTATAGTCTAACAAAGAGTTTTCACCTTAAGTATAAATTTTTCAAGTTTATTATAATACTATTAAAGTATTACTAAAGTATCTCTTATAGCTAGCTTCTAATAGTAATAGAGTAATAACTAGATTTATAAACTTATTAGTATAAGTTATATAATAGTCTTAGTAGTAACTTTGAAGTATTAAATTTACTATAGTAGTATTTATAATATTAATTCATATTAGCTAGAATACTACTAGTGTATTTTAATAATACTAGCTTTATAGATAAAAGAAAGTGATAGATTAAAACTAGCTCTCTCTTTATCTTTCAAGTATAAGTTAATAGCTATTTATAATAATACTACTTATTTAGTTATTTTTACTCTATACCTAGAATAGTATCTAAGCTCTATACTTTATATATAGATTTAACTATAAATTTTACCTAATAATAGTATTTATGCTAATACTAGCTTATAACTAGTTAAAATAGTAATAAAATTACTTATTATTATAAATAATTATACCCCTAGTTCTAATATTTAACCCTATAGTAATAGAAGACTTCGTAGTAATAATTAGAGAGAGTTTTATCAAAACTAAAACTTAATATATATAGTTAAAAGTAACTATTAAGGTTATAAAATTAAGAATTTTTATAAACTTCTTAAAAATAGAATAAAATAGAATACTTATAAGAACTAGGTATTCTATAATTTATTATTCTTCTATATCCTTTATAATAAAACTAAAATCTCTTTAAAATCTATATAGCTACTTATAAAAGAAATACTATAAAATAAGTATAGAAATATCTAATTATAATTATTATAACTGAAACTATTACTTTATTAGAATAAGCCTTAATAAAATCATCTTAAATACTATAATTAATAAGTAACCTATAGATATTTAAAAGAATATTATCTAACTAACTTATAATTTATTATACTAAGCTAATAATATTAGGAACTAGGTATTAATTAGATAATACCTTAATATTAATATACTATTATAATACTAATTACTAGATACTTTAGAGTATTATAGTAATATAATTATAGAAATTTTAAAAACTATCTAGTTATATTAGAAATATCTATATCTATATAGGTATTATTTATATACTAGCCGTATTTAATATATTAAGATTATTTACTAATAAGAATAAGCTGAGTCTTACTATACTTATATAGAGATTGTGAGTTAGCTCGAATTAGTAGCAGAAAACTTTTATATTAATAGTATAAAGTCTTATCTTAAGGGTAGGTAAGGCTTAGTCTATAATAGAGATATTAAAGTTATAGATATTAAGGTTATAATAAATATTTAAATAGAATACCTATAGTTAGTAGTAATTAAATATCTTAAGATATTTAAATTATATATTAATAGCTATGAAGATATAAAAGTATAAAGGCGTAAGGTTATCGTAGAAGGAGTTATTAGTTATTTATTATTTACAAAAAAGTTGACGCAAGGCGGGTATACTAGCTATAACTATAAGGGGTTTAGCCCTAGATTAACTAGGGGCTAGCTATAGTAGTTAGCAGGGGGGTAGGAAGGCTAAAGTCGTACTTCAGGAGGCAACATATCTACTAATAGTTATAGTAGAAAGCGAGCCATCAGCCCCTCCCTATAATAATACTACTATTAATAATAATAATAATAAGAATACTATTACTATACTATAATAAATAAATAATATAATATATAGTCTAAATATAGGTTGTTAAAAAGTATAATTAATTCAAATTAGAATGAAATATTTAAATATATATAAATAGAATGATTAGACTTTATATAATCTTAATATAACTACCTAGTAGATTCTATAATATACTTATTTTTATATACCCCCCTAGTAGTAGAACTACTAGAAATAACTTTATATTTTATAGATTATTCTAAGTAGTATACTTCTTATAAATAGAAATAAGTAAATAATTCTAAACTATACTTCAGAATATTTAAATAAAAGAAATAATTTATTATAATAAACTTATTATTATCTATTATATATTTAATTATCATTTATTTTATTTGTAGTAAGAATATTTAGTTAGTTCTTTCTAAAATCATCATTTATTTAATTTTTAAATATTATAAATAATCTTTTTATTATTCTTTTACCTATTAATTTCTTTCTTTCCCTATATATTAATATTTTTAATAATTACCTTCTCATATCTATTAGTAATATATATTAATAAGATAGCTTTTATATATTAACTTCTAATAATATAAAAGTTTTTAATTATTATTAATATTCTAATCATAATCTAACCCTACTAAAACTAAGATAGTTAATAATAATTTATTCAATATTACTATTAATTTCTTAATACGTTTTAATCTAAATATTTTATTAAGTAATCTTATATTAATATTTCCTCTAATCATCCCCAAGCTTAAAGGAACACTTACCAACTCTAATTCAAAAAATACTTAGAAATTACGATTTAAAATTATAATTAGTATTTTTCATCCTTACTTTATTATTAATAATACTTCTTCTATTCAAAACATTCTTTTTTATTTTTTTAAGAAACCTATTTTATTTCATGATTCTTTTTAAATTATATATTATTTAATTAAATTTAAAATTATTACTTTTCTTTTATACTTCTTAATACTAATACTCTTATTAACCTTACAAATTTTATTTATAGTATGTTATATATTCAGCCTCCTATCTAATAGGTAGCTTTATATAATATCTAATATTAAATCTCTATAAGAAAAGAAAACCTAGTAATATATTATAGCTTATATTTATTTCTATAAGTAAATATAGTAAAAAGGATTTAGTAGTATAACGTTTAGTTTAAACCTAGCTCCAACCTAGAAATCATATATATATAAGTAATATAAGGTAATAGAATAACAACTAGGTATATAAACTTACTAATATAAACTATATAATAGTCTCAGCATATTATAGCTTGATATACTAATAGTAGCTTCAAAGTATTAAACTTATTATAGTAGTACTGATAATATTAACTTATACCGGCTGGCTACTAATAATACTACTAGTATACCTTAATAATACCAGTCTTATAGATAAAAGGGAATAATAGAAGACTAGTCCTCTCTATAATAATACTACTACTAACAATAATAATGATAATAATAAGAATATAGACTACCCCTAGCTACTATTACTATACTTAACCTCTACAACTTTAATATAAATATTAATCTTATTAAAGTTATTAATAACTACGAGGACTATAGCTACTTTTATAAAGGTTTAAATAAGCTAGTATTATATAAAGGCGACTTTACTACTCTCTCTAGCCTTCTTAAAATAACTATAGTTAAATTTAATTTTGAAATATTACTAATAGATAAAGTTATTAGTATAGCTAAGAAGTATAAGATTAAAAGAATAAAAAAGAATCTAACATCTAAAAGTAGGATATTTAGTAATAATTCTAAATACTTTAAATATATATTAGAAATAGCTTGTTGGGTACTACTATTCTGAAAAGGTATACATATTGAAATCTACTTATTCTAACTAGTAGTTATCAGCTAATAGTTAGAAAGATTAAGATGACCTAAGGTTAGAAATATCGTATTGTTATATGCCGTCAACATAATATTATTATATAATATTTAAAAACCTAAAGTAACTATAGCCGTAGCGGTTAGCATAGGGTAGGTTAGAGTATAGGTCCTAGCTAGGTACTAAATGTTCTCTATGTGAAGCAAAAAGCTTACTAATTTTATTTATAACTATTTAATTTTTAAGATCTAAAGCTAGATTATTAATACTATAAGTATTTATCTAGTTAAAATGAACTTGATATTTAAATAATAGTATAAAATTAAAGTATATCAACTTATATTATTTATTTAGTTTTATTTCACTAAATTTCCTAAGTTATTAGAATATTTAATATTTTTACTTTTATATTAAATTCCTAAAATACCTAAGACTAATAATACTAAAATTAATATCTTAAGAAGATTATTATTATAATAAAAAAACCTATTAGAATTAAATATTCTTAAAGATATCTTAAGAAAAGTGTTATTTTATTTCTACTTTCTAAAGATAAAGAAGACAATCTAATTAGTAATCTTTTAATTATTAAAGAAGAACAAGAAGAGATTAAATGTATTATTAATAATATTAAGAATAAAAACGATAATATTAAATATCTTATTAAATATCTAAAGAAGTATATTAAAATTATATTTAAATCTATAAAAAAGTCTATTTGAATTAGAATTTAAGACGTTTTTTTAAAATAAATGATTTTAAATATCAACTAAAGAATACTAAGTATTAACTAGTTAATCGAAATAAGAAATCTACTATTATTAAATATATTCTAATAAAATCTACTTTTTCTAAAAAAAGTAATTTAGATAAAACTATAGAAAAATATAATATTTAATTCTTTAAAATAAAAATAATTAGTAATACTCAGCTTATTTGCTTTATTCCCTATATTATTTATTATTTAAATTTTACCTTTTCTTATAGAAATTATTTTTATATTATCAAGATTAGTAGCTAAGATTCAACTTCTAACTATTATTATTAATATAAGATTAAATTAAAGGGATCCTTTATATTAATCTCTAATTAAACTTATAAAATATTTAAGAAATATCGTATTACTATTCAGATTTCTAATAATAATAAGATAAGTAGTTTGATTGAAAATTTAATTCTAAATCTATTTCATTATAGTGAAAAAAGATTAATAAGATTAAAAAATTAGTTTGACTTAAGTCTTAGTCTAAATAGTAGAAACAACTTAAATTAACTTTCTTTAAAAATAGAGATATTTCTAATTCTACTATTAGAACTCTAATTATTATATAACTTATTATTACTTAGCTATTCTAAATATTACTACCTATTTAACTTTATACTATTAGTCTTATTCCTAATATTTTAATCATTTTAACTAAGTCTCCTATTAATTAAACTTCTATATCTCAAGTAGTTACTAGAAGATCTAGAGATTAAAGTTTTAAACTTTAAGTAATTCCTAGGAATCTTAAAAACTAGAATCTTAACTTTAGTATTCTAATAACTAGCTTTAGTAGTTTTCCCTTATCTCTTAAAAAGGTTTTAATATTAACTCTCTTTTTTAGAAGACATAATTAATTTTCTATACCTCTTTAAGTTAATCTTTATATACTAATTACTACTTCTTACCTACCTACTTAGAGTTCTAAGTTTAAATAGTTTATTTTAAATTAAATATAAGTTTATATAGAGAGCTTTATTCTTTAGAAATAACTTAAGGAGTTTTACTACTTTCTAACTTTCTATAGAAATACTACTAAGATATTTTGTTAAATAGTTAGACTTTAAGAATATAAATGACTTATATATAATATTGAAATAGTTAGAAATAATTCTAAAAAGCCTATTTATCTATTTTAACTAGCCTTAAGAATATTATTTATAAATCTATAAAGTTAAGAAGTATTCTAAATCATTCAAACTTTATTTAAATTAAATTTCTTATATATCTATCTACTAGTATTATATCTATAGGTATATAGATTATTTAAAAACTTCCTTTTAAGTATTCTTAGTATAGTTATATTTATTAAATATCTATATATTAAAATTGAGTAAATAGATACTTACTATTTAAAATAACTAGTTTAATAATCTAATTATTACTATAATAGATTGTCTAAATATTTCTAAAGTTAAATTTAATATTTCAAAATAGTCTCTTTGATACTATAGTTTCTTTTAAAATATATTTAAAATTAAGAAGTTCTATTTTAGTTCTTAATATTATCATAATACTTCATTAAGTAGTTTCTTATTAGATTAATCTTCTAAATAAAGAAATAAAATAACCATAATTTAATTTTTAATTTCTTTATAGTTTATAAAAAGAGTATCTCTAGTAATAAGGAGTATTTAAAATATCTTATTAATACTTCTTAAACTTCTAAACTATAGTACTAGGAATCTCATCCTATAGAAATATTGAATTATATAATTAATAATATCTTAAGATATTTAAAAAGAATTTATAAAATATTTTAAAAGTAAAAACTATATAAATAAGATATCTAATTATATTATAATTGTTAAAGGTAGGTAGGCAGGTAGCCTACATCCAGTAAAGTGATACCTTACGTTAAAGGTATATATACTAGATATTCTTAGGGAAAGAGTATATAGTATAAAAAGTGAATAATAGTTGTATTTAGTAAAAGAGTATTGTGGTTAGTTGATCTAATTATATGCTAAAAGAGAGCATAAAGGCCTTCTTTTATAGTATTACGCTTAGTTTTAGAATATTCTAATTAGTAATTATTAGAATATTCTAATATATAGGTTTATATTAGTAATTACATATATAAACGTTAATTACTAATAAGTACTCTATAAAAGAATAAGTTAGAATATTCTACTAAATATTTAATAGTAAGTCGAGTACTACTATAGGGTAAATACCTATAGCTTAATATTTTAACACCTTTTTTTTTACTTTATAGTAGTAAAAGATAAATAAGTGAAAAAATAGGTAATTAGTATTTTATAAAACTAATACCCAAACAAGTACCCTATAAAATAATAGGTACTATAAGTAACTAATCTAAGTACCCTATAAAAAGTATTAAAATACTAATAATAATCTATAATACCTAAAGAGATATATTTAAATTTAAATATTAATACTATAATATAGAATAATAGTACTAAAAATAAGCTAAAAATATCAGTAAAATTACTAAATACTTATAGTATTAGTAAGGTTTATAAGCCTAAAAAATTAAGTGAATTTAAAGCTAAGAAGAAGTTTAGTAAGTCTATCGGCAGGTATTTTAGAAGTTAATAAATATCGAACTTCTATATTACTAAATAAAACCTCTTACTAAGTAAAAAAATAGTCTATAGCTATATGTTTAGTATACTAGTAATACTCTAGGTTATAGGTTAGAGCTAAAGCCCTACTATTATTAGTATAAATAATTAAGAGTTTTATAAGAATATTTAGCTCTATAAAAAAGCTTTATAACTACTTAGCTTCTCTAATAGTCTTCTATAGATTATTAAATTTAGCTTTAGTAGTAGATAAAGCTACTATAGACTATTTTTTCAATTTCTACAAAATAAAACTACTATTTATAGTAAATAAATAACTTCTAGTAGATTTTCAAGTATTATAATAATTAGCTTAATCTAAATTAGTATAGTTTATTAAATTTATAATAAAGCTTCTTCTATAAATAAATATTAAATTAATAGTAATAGATAGATATCTAAATATACTTATAACTATTTTTAGTAGTTTCTTAATAGGTTTATATAGAAACCTTTTAATAAAGATTACTAAAAAAGCTAAATTAAGCCTAGTTATAACTATAGTATATATAAAGCTACCGACTAAGTACTAATATTACTATAATAAATCTTTTTTAAAACTATAATTAGGATTTTCTTCTATAAGAAATAAATCCTTTAAAACCCTAAAATTAAGAAAGAATTTAGAAAACCTTATAATAATTAAATTATTCTTAGATAATAACTACTTAATATAGTAGGCCTAAGATACCTATAGAATCTTTTAGGCTTAATTTCAAATTATACTAAACTTTAAAAAATATAATATCTCTCCTAAGTCTTCTATATTAATAAATCTTCTAAAAGAAGATTTAAATTTAATTATAGTAGTTAGATATTTTCTAAAAATTAAAAAATTATCTATATAAATAACTAAATAAATAGGATCTTTAGGGCTATTATTATAATAAGTAGCCTTATTGGATTTTAAAAGTAAAAATCCTAGATCTTATAGAATTTTCCGAATTTTCTTTTACTACTATTTAAAGCTCTATTTAAATCTATATAAAGCCTTAAGTAGTAATAAAACCTAATCTATAGTAGGATTAAACCCTATAATATTTAAATTAGGAAATCTTTCGAAAAATTCAATAAGGGGTAGTTAAGAGATTTCAATATAAATTTCTTCTTCTAAATCCCTATATAAAAAAGCTCTAATTATATTAATATAATAGATCTCTTAGTTTTTAGCTATAGTTATAGCTAAAAAGGCTTTAAAAGTAACTAGATTAAAGCTTATAGTAAAAGTCTAGAAATAATCTATATTATATTTTTAGTAAAAGCCTTTAGCTATTAAATAGGCCTTATATTTACTTATAGTCCTATCTAGATTAAACTTATACTTAAAAGCCTATCTTATAGCTATAGGTTTTTTTATAGGATTTTTATTATAAAGCTATTTAGTAGGAATAACTTTAAAAACCTCTTAATTAATTAGCTAGCTAATTTTAGTACAAATAACTTTAAGCTAATTATTTCTTTTAGTACTATTTAAAGCTTATTTTAACATTTAAAGCTCTAAATAAGTAGTAAAAATATAGAGTATAGAAGACCTTCTAAGAGGTAAGGCTTTTATAATTATTATAATAGGTTTTAAATTATTAATACTAGAGTTTCAAATAGTAGAAAATACCCCCCCTACTATAGTATTAATAAATTTAAAATAAGCTATAAATACTAATCTAGATTTATAAAATCTAGTTAGTACAAAAATAAGAGCGATTTTAAAAATATCTTTATAGGATATAAAAAAGCTTTCTTCTATAAAAACAGTAAATTTATCACTATTTTTACATTTATCAGAAAAGTAGTATACTAAAACTTTAGTACCTATAGGCTTTAAATCCCCTAAATTAAACTTATTATCTTTTTCTAAAAAGAAAAAATCTAGTAAAACCTATATAAGCGTCACTAAAAGTCTTATTATAGTAGTTAAATTAACTAATTTAACTACTATAAATATAATAGTATCCCAAATATAGAAGGGTAGCCTTTCTAAAAGTAAAATAGTATAGGTTTTTTCTATTAAAACCCTATTAATATACTCTATAATACTATTCTATTCAGAAGTATAAAATATTAAGGCTTCTATAATAATACCCCTTTCTTTTATATAACCTTCTAAAAGTTTAGAGTTAAATTCTCAGCTATTATTAAGATATAAAATATTAGGGTAAAACCCTAATTAAGTTTTATAGTACTCTAGTTAAGCTATAATATAGCTAAAAATTTCGTCCTTTTTAGCTATAAAATCTATAGCTCTATAGGAGCTATAATTATTAATATAAAGAATAGTATAATTATTCTCTATATTACTAATAAGGCTTACTTTAATTAAATCGATATAAATTTAATAAAGTAGTTTAATAGCCCTATTATAGCTAATTTTTAACTATTACCTTATAATTTTACTTTTAATACAGTTAAGGCACTATAAATCAGCCTCTTTTAGTTGATTTATAAGTATCCCTTCTATAATTTTAGCTATTTTAACTAAAAAGGGATAACTAGGATACCCTAGGTAATAATACTACTCTATAGTAATAGTAGTTAATTCAGCTTTAAATTTAGAAGCCTAGTTAATTATAAAAACCTCGAAATCTACTATAGAATTTTTTATAATTTAAGTAAGACTCTATAATTTAATAGATAAATTAACTAAATTTTCAGAAAGCTCTATATTATAATTAGTAGATACTATAAACCTTACTAAACTATAATTAGAATTATCTATATATTTAGTTAATTTTAATATAGGTATAATAGTTATACTATATTTTTAGAAAATTTCCTTTTATATTTTCCAAAAAAGCTAAGAATTATAGTAGTTTTTAGTAAGTAAAAGCTCTATGAGCTCTTTTATAGCTATAGGTAAATAAAACCCATACTATAAATTTAAAGCTATAAAAAGGTTACATTTAATATTATATAGGATATTATCCCTAATAAAACTACTCTTATTTTAATATAATATTCTAGAAAGAATATTAATTAGAAATTCTAAAATATAAAAAGTATTAGTTAATTTTATAAGATTTATAAAACCCTTATAATAAACAAATATTTCTATAATACTTATACTAAAGGAATTTACAGGACTTCTACCTATAAATATAAAGGCTAAATTCTATAACATATCTACTTTAGTAAAAAACTAAAAGCTATTAGCTATATAAATAGTAAAGCCTGTCTTATAAAGCTAGCGATTTTTATTAAAGTAAGATACTATATTTTCAGGCTTCTTAGAAGGCTTAGAAAGCCTTTTAATACCTAATAATAAATTTTCCTAATAAATAATACCTTTAGGTATTATAAAAACCTCATTTATAAAACCTTTAGCCTCTATTTTGATTAATATAACTAAAGTTATAAAAGTTATAAAAGCCTTAGAAATAGGTTTTTATTACTTATTAGAAGGTTTTGAATCTTTTGAATAATCCTTTTAGTAAGACTTTCTTTCTTTAACGCATTTTTAATACTATAGATAGGGTTTTTAGATCTATTTTTAGATTTTTCAAATCCTTTAGAAAGATTAAATATAGTAAACCTTCTAAAAGGCTTTTTAGTAAAACTATTTTATATAGAAGTATTAAATTCCCTATAGTTTGCATCTAAAATATTAGCTATAAGAATTTATAAAATAGGAAGCTCTTTTAACTTTAAATTAGACTTTTAATATTCTAACTATATAAGGTAAGAATACTATAAAGCTACTATAAAAACAGTTTTTTAATTGATATTAGCTATATTAATACTTATAGTAGTTAACTTAGATAAGTAGCCTTTAAAAATACTAATAAATTCAATAAGAAAGCTATAATTTTCGAATTTTATAGTGTGAAATTCAAGATATAGCTATTATCGTAATATAGGACTAATATTCTTTTAGCTAGTTTTTAAAATAATTATAACTAGATAGAAGTCCTATAAATTAAAAATAAAGCTTAAAAGCTCTATAGTAACATTTTATTATATAAATAATAAAGCCTAAACTTTTTATTCCTCAGTTATAGCCTTATAGGCTTCCTTATTTTTAAAAGAATTGAATAATTTTAAAAGCTTAAAATAAAACTTTAAAGAATAGAACTAAGTAGACTAGTTTTTAGTACTTATTAGTTTCTATTTTTTAGGTATTAAACAGCTTGTAATAGCCTTAATAATATTAGCTATAGCTAGAAATATAGTATATTTTTAACTAAAAGACTTCTGAAAGTAGCTAAGAATTTAGTTAAATAGTAAGGTTAAAATACTACTTAATAGCTAAATAGTATTATTAATATAGAAGATCGGTTTTTTTGATTTTCGAAAAGTCGATTTAAATAAGTTAAATAAGTACTCTATAAAAGAAGTAGGATAATATTATAATAATAACTCTAGGGTTACTAGTAAGCGAAAAGAAGAGGTTTCAATAAATGAATATATACAATATTGATATATTAAATATTATATTAGCCAATATAAGTAGTTGAATTTTTTCGAGATATAATAGATAATTCAATTATTAAGTTTCATATAATTCAATTAAGAAGATCTTAAGATTCAATAGAATAATATAAGTAATAAAACCCTAAATTTATAACCTATTGAAAGGTAGGTAGGTAGGTAGCCTATATCTAGTAAAGTAATACCTTATATTAAAAATATATATACTAGATATTCTTAGGGAAAGAGTATATAGTATAAAAAAGTAAATAATAGTTATATTTAGTAAAAGAGTGTTATGGTTAGTTGATCTAATTATATGCTAAAAGAGA